>PVHP010004149.1:16940-73201 GCA_004024765.1 Zapus hudsonius | reverse complement strand
CCTTGACAGAATTCTGTCTTGTTTTTGGAACCTCATGGGTCACTTTGGTCAACAGCTCAGTGAGGGAAGGGACCGGTGACTGGGACCCGGGGCTTTCAGACTGCTCAATTATTCACAGACTTAAACATTCTCCCCTGCTATTCATGACCCCTCTTGCCAGTTGACGCCCACTATTTACTCTTTAGGTTACAGTATGCTTGTGAGGATTTTATGTTTTTGAACCTAATTTGGATTGGCCTCCTGCTTAAGCCATTCCCCTCCCCCCTTCCCTTACCCCTCATTCCTAACATCTCACTTCTTTCTATAAGTCTGCATAAAGAAAACAGTTATCCTGATTAAGGACCGCATATGAGGGAAAGTATGCGGCGTTCAAGTCTCTGTTCTTTTGAGTGTTCGCTTAGTAAGATCTGCTCAAAGTCATATGTTCGTTTTTCTTAATCACCAAGTCCTCCAAGCATAAAGTCTAGGTCATATAATAAATCAGTGTTTAACACATTATGGAACTACCAAACTACTATTCAAATTGCCTACAACATATCACAAACATATGAGGAGATCCAACTTTTCCACATCCTCTCCATCATTTATTCTTTTTAAAATTTCCCCCATATTTATTGTGAATAAGTAATTAATAATTAACTAATAATGATTAATTAATTTCATGAGCAAATCTTATGATGGTACCCCCAGTTCCCTCTTCCCTGTCCCCAATCCACTAGGGGCCCTCTTCTGTGTGCTTGATGGACCAGTCCATGGGATAGGTGGTTATGGATCATAGGAAAGGTAGCCATTTTTTTTGTCTGTTGTTGCTGAGGGGGTGAAGTTGATGGCTCTGGATGTGCTTCCCCACCATAGCTCTTACAATTATTCCACTTCCTCTTCTGCTCAGATCCCTGAGTCATGGTGGGTGAGTTTTAGGTCTGCTTTACTGTTGAGGTCTTAAGAATCTGAATTTCTGCTTTGGATTGTGTTGGGAATCCTCAGTGTCTGTCTCCATTACCTTTCCCAGGTTATCTGATTTGATGTGGAGGTAGGTCTCTTGCTCATCTCGCCACTTCCTCAAGTTTCCTTTGGGCTCTATATCATAAATTAGGGGTGATTCATCTCCTGCCTGGGTGACAGGTAACATCTCTGGTCCTGTTGGTGGGATTGGGTTATCTTTGGTTCTCACTGTCTTCTGAAACATACAAACAGAATCTCCAATGGGGAGTGAGATCAAAATATGTTAAATAATACAAACATTAATTTGGTGAGACTCTCTGATTAGTGGGGGTTTCCCCTCAGAGCCCAGGTTCTTTGTCCTCATATGGATTTACCATGGATCTCAGTTCCAGTTAAGAGTTACATGACACTGAGCAGATCTCTTCGCCAATTAGCAAGCTATTGATTGCTCACCTAGGTTTAGTGCCATTTTTTCCTGGATGAGCATTTCTTGGTTTACTGGTCTCTGCAGTATCATAGTGTCTTTAGCATTCTGTTAGCATCATTCAGTGTTATTTATATATCAGTGACCTCTGCTTTCTTGGAATATCTTTGGTCAATTTCCCCTGGCAGCTCATGGAACACCTTCCAGCTCTATACATGTTACCATCTGGGGGCTGGTTACCATTCAGGATTAAGCAGGGTCTCCTGGTGCTGTGTGGTGACAATCTGTGGTGTATTCAGCAATTTTCTTGGGCAGGTATTCAAGAGCTTTGACATAAGCCTGTCTTGTTTTGGGGACCTTGTGGGTCTCTTTCCTCAACAGCTCAGTGTGTAAAGTAGCCAATAACTGGGACAGGCTGTTACAGGCCAGAGCAATTTGTCTTGGGGTTATTCTACCTCCTACCCTATTCAGGGCCTCTATTACCTGCAAACCCAAGAAAAATAGCAATAAAATTATGCCTGTTGAAATCCTGTGGGGGGAGGGGGCAGTTTGCAGTCCACCCTAACTCTTAGGGCTGAGCTGAACTAAGAAAGGCATATGTCCCCAGCTCTGTTCAGGCTTTTCCATCTAAAAGCTTCCACATGCTGGGCAGCACTGTTGCTGCTCTGGTTTTCTTTGGTGTCCACGGGGCCAAACTCTACCCCACAATACCAGTGTGCCTCACCAGGGCCCAGACAAGGTTGACTAACTTGTATGACGATAGAATGTTTTCCCTTGTCTTGCAAAAGCAAAGAAGCAGAGATGCGTGCATGCTAATCACTCTGCCTTTCCCCTGTGGACAGCTTCCCAGAAGGGACAGCAGGCCCATAAAATCTTGTTGAATAAAGCCATGTCTCAGCTAATGCCAAGCTCAGCAACTTCTCTCTTAGAAGCTCCTGATAGGGTGGCCAAACACTGAGGCTCTGGGGTGATTTGACACAGCATCCAGAACTCAAGGACAGCACAGGGAAGGTCCCTGTTCTTACTGCAAAATGTCCAGGCTTATCTGTCTCTCAACAACCTTACCAAGAGGATTACATGGAAGAAGATCTTTCCCAGGACCCATGAGGCAGGGCATGATACACTAAACATCATTTCCACCACTGGAAGAGTAAACAGTCTGCCTTCTAAATTCCAAAAGATATTACTGATATTGTTTATGATTTATGTGCTAAATAAAGCCACTGCCAGCTCTTGGCTTTCATAGGCCTGGTGTACATTTGAAGTCTTGTCCTAAGAGATGCCTTGCAGTGGTGTAAGTACAGCTTGATGGACCATTCTAGTCAGAGTTGAAAGACCTGAATGAAGTAAGAACTATGGACTGTGAGGTTTGGCTTATGAGGGTGAGAAGGAACTTTGTCAGGACTGTGCCAGAAGCAGTTTGTGTGAGAGGCTTACTGGCTCTGCCTGCCTGTGTTCTGGGAACCTGTGCAGGGCTGCTTTACTTAAAGATGGACTGGTGTGAGCAGATGGAGATGGAACAGAAATAAATAAGATCTTTGGGCTGAAACTGCTGCCTGTTCACCTGCAATTGTTTGAGACATGACAACCATTGAGATTGGGCCAGGAGATCCTCATTGGGACAGCAGGAAGAATGCGGATTCTTTGAAGTAGGGGACCTGAATGCTTTGTTCCTGAATGCTGGATTCATAAGTTGCTAGCCCACCTGGTTCTGTGGAGTATAACAAATGCAGGAAGAGAGGGTCATTGGATTTGCAACACAGTTTTGTTTTTGAAAAATAATCATCAGCAATGTGAAGCAGGTGTTCTAGATTGCCTGCATGGAGCCCAGTGAAGCCATGAGGATGAACTGTGGTTTGCAATGGAGACCCAATAAGATGCCAGGACTATGGATGGCTGCCAAGGTGAGCTGCCAGCACCAGATGAAGTTTTCCCAGACTGTGAGAAGCTGAGCTGGAGGGGCAGAATCGAATCTCCAAGAGGCTTGTTATTAGTTAGAATCATTGAACATGGAGTTAGAGATTGATGGTGTCCTACTTGTTTTAAATCTTGTACTGATTCAATCTGTTTTTGACATGCCTCATGTTTTGCGGTGTGAGTGTTATGTGCCATTACAGGTTTATTTTTTGGTATTATGGCTCAGTTGAAAGCTGTGGGGACTTACGAGTTGAGTTGAACACATTGCATTTACATCATTGTGATGGTTAGGTTTTGTTGTCAACTTAATCTTTTTAATTATCTTGGGTTGGTCTCTGAGGATGTTTACAGGAAGGCAGCCTCTCAGCAAGGTGCAGAATGTAAAGAAGCTCAAACAAGCTAGAACTAAACATCCTTTCCTGTGTGAGCAGTGCAGGAAGGAAATTCCAGAGACTCGGGAAGCCATTAAGTCTGGTGAAGCATTGTAAGACCCCACCCTAAAGCTATATAAAGGGGAAGAAATTCTCTCCTTGGCTCCCTGCCTGTTGGCTTCTGGCGCTTGTTCGTGACTTGCACTCACATCCTGCTCTCCTACCCTACCTGGACATTGGAACCCAGTTTCCTCGGCCTCACATCATGGAAAAGAATACACCAGCAGAAGTTGGCTTTCAGATATCAGGAGACACTGGCATCCCAAGGCCTCCCCTCTGTCAGATCAAACACATGAGTGGTATTGCCCTGGTATCTGCCTGGTTTCCCCCAAACCATAGAAAGAAGGCTTTCCCTTTAATCTACTTACCATACTGTGGGTGAAGGCCTCTAGTATCTCAGAACTGAGATACCACAAATAATTCATATGACACATTAGTGGATTATCAACAGGGGGAACTTTTAGTCCTGTTCACTGAAAACAATAGTACTTAGCTACTGTTATAGAAAGCCTCAGCAGGGCTCCTCCACTCAGCAGGCCCCTCATGGTCGTCTTATTAGTGTCCAGCTTGTGTATAGTGCACAGTTCCCCCTAATTACACAATACTTTCCTAGTCCCTCGCTGGCTTGTTCTGCCAGGACTCTCAGAGGCAGCTGTCTCTATGAAAGACTCCTGAAATCAGCTATCCCCTGCTACATAGCCACAGAGCCCCCCTCTCATCAAACCATCTTCCACTTCACTACACACACACACAAAAAAAAAAAACTGGCTACCTCTTGTAGAATCCATACTCCCTATTCTATGGGCTGGTCCAGTGAGCCAACAGAGTAGGTCCCCCAGCAGGTTGGGGACAGGGAAGAGGGAAATGGGGGTACCATCATAATATTTGATCATGCAATGTATCTAATTATTGACAATAATTATGAAAAATAAAAAAAAATCTACCAGTCAGATAAGTTGTACCCATGGGTGCAGTGGCGGCACATAAGTTATAGTGCTAATCAGCAGCTCTCTGATTGGATCTGAGGCTCACTGGGTGTGAGGTAATTTGTGCTGAGAACCAAGCTAAAAACCAAATGGTTTAGAACGTCTGAGACCATTAAAGGGAAGCTTACATTAGAACATCTTCTAATTGGATGTATATTTGTACCCTTTGATCTATGGTGCTCTCCCTCTTGGTTAAAGAACTTCGATTATACAGATGACAATAAATACTGAGAAGATCCAACTCCCACCCGAATGACAAGGACAGAAAGGAGACTCAAAATTCAGCAAAGCATTAAATCAAAGGCTGCCATAAACTCCAAGTCTCAGGGCTTAGCCATTGACTCTGTTGAAGGTGTACTGTGAGGCGTTGCTCTTCCCACAGGAACTGACAAGAACAAGCAGTACCTCCAGTGAATCCCAATACCTCACAGAAGGGAGCCCTCAGGGGAATTTGGGTAGGGAAAGGGAGAGAAGAGGATAATGCAATGGGAATAAAACCAATTTCCAGTATGTTCCTTTAGTAAAGTGCCCAATAAAATCTAAATAATTAGAGATAATCGTCTATAAAAAGAAAAGAAAATTGTCCACTTAGCTGCTCATCACTGGATCCATCTTTGGAAGGGATCACATCCTTTCTTCTTAGCCCCTCTTTCAACTTTCTTTCCCACACTACCCTTCTCCAGGGGCAGTGCGGAGACCTCTCCAAAGTTGCTATTCGTTCTACTTCTCCAGCCTTGAGACCCTGCCAATTGTGAGGCAGATTCCCTTCAGAGACGGGATAAATGTACACTGGGCTCTGCAGAAAGCCTAAGGAGGGTGCTCAGGAGCAGACACGTCTTCATCATGAATTAGAAATGCTGGGAAGGGATCCTTACCAAAGCAAGTGGAAACTCAAATGCAACCCAAAGCAGCAGAGGGCGCTTGAACCTGTCTCCAGTTTGCAGACATCCTTGCTGCTTCTAAAGTTCATGATGATCCCCAATTTAAAAAAAAATTTATTTGTTTGCATGAAGAGAAGAGACAGAAATAGTACAGTCAGAGAGAATGGGTTCACCAGGGCCTCCAGCGACTACAAATAAATGCCAGATGCATGCACCATTTTGTGCATCTGGCTTTATGGAGAATCTAGCCTGGGTTGTTTTGCAGGTGAGTGCCTTAACTGCTGAGCCAGCTCGCCAGCACCTTCAATTTGTGTTTGTGTGTGAGTGTGTGTGTGTGTGTGTGTGTGTGTGTGTGTGTTTAAGAAGGAGAGAGAGAATGAGAGAGTGATAATTGTGCACATAGGCATTCATATGACAGAGCACACATGTGGAGATGTGAGAACAACAACCCTGATGTGTTTATCATCTCATTTCACCTTGCTTGAGTCTCCTTGTTCTTGCCTCTCTGTGTGTGTGTGTGTGTGTGTGTGTGTGTGTGTGTGTGTGTGTGTGTGTGTGGTTGAATGTGCACACCAGTCTAGCTGGTCCTTCAGCTTCCCCATTTTCCTGGTTGTTGTGTGTTGGGATTATAGATGAGTGTACCCCTTTGCTTCAGGCTGGATGTGGGCACTTTTAAATTCTGAGCCACCTCTCCAGCCCCAAATCTCTAGTCCTTAAAGAAACTTTTTTATTTTACTGTACCATTCATCCCCATTCAACTTCCCAGCCACACACACTTGGATCTTAGACTTATATCTTACTGTTATCACTTCAAAATGACCCTGTAGTTGAAAATGACCCTGTAGTTGTAGTTGAACCTCTTTTACAGGTGCTACTTAGAGCTGGGCTCTGCCAAGTTCTAGACCCTTCTTAAATTTCTTTTTGCTTAATTCCATGACATTCTGTGGAACATTATCTTACATGCTTCTTGTTAAATCCACACTTCTAGCCACCCATCAGAAACTCCTGTGGTACCTCCAACTCAGCCCTTCCAAACTGAACCTACTTTCTCCCCTAGTCATATCCCATCCCACCAAACTGTCCGAGATGATAACGTCATGCCTAACTGTGGAAATGAGCCCTATCCTTCTCCCCAACATGTACCTGGAAAATGCAGTCTCTCAGATTCCATCCTCCTATTTTTACCTTCTAGAATCATCTATAAGAGCTCCTAACTTGACTCTTATCTCCATTGTCAATCTTTGCTCTCCAATCCACTTTCTTATAGTTCAATAACTTACTGGAAAGAAATCAGGTGTATTTTACTTGCTCAACATTTTGATCTAGGAAAAGGTCCACCATGCTTCCCCCTGGCTTCATTCCCCAAGCTCCGCTCTTGCCCCTTATCAGCCTGCTCCTGAAGCAGGCAGAGGCACACCTCATCCACATACCAAGGATGTGACATGAACTTCCATACCCTGTCCCTCAGCCTGGAATACCCTCTCACATTTTCACCAATAACACCATTTTCCCAAACCCAGGCATATCACTCACTTCAGTGGACTTCTTGAACTGTTTGTTTTCTGGTGTTTTGTATATTATATCTGCACTTTCATCAGAGTACTCTATGCATTTTTCTGAATGAATTAGTATGGGGTTTCTGCCCATCACTTCTCTTCATTCTAATTTGCCCCTTCATTAACCAATTGAGGGTCTGGTACACAGTCAGTGCTAACAAACACTTGATGAATCAAAATAAAGTGACAACACCTGACATTGCTTTGAAATACCTCAAGCTTTTTTGTAGCTCAGCGAGACATTGCTTGCTTTGCATGCATAAGGCTCTGGGTTTCATCCTCAGCACTGCATAAACAAGGTGTGTTTCTTCACACCTGTAATCCTAGCACTCAGGATGTGGAAGCAGGAGGATCAAGAACTCAAGGTCATTTTCAGTTACATAGTAAGGTCAAGGTCACCTGGGGCTACATGAGATTCAAAACATATATACATATCTTTATGAGAATATTTTATTTTATTGTCCCAAACTCAGTTTAATCTAAGTTGTTTTATATGACATGCATATTTATTTATTTGGGTGTGGATATGGGGAGTTTTTTTAGGGACTCAGAGGGGAAGACTTTATACAAAGTGGGAGTAGCCAGAAACAAGAGAATCTGGCATGGATTTTGCCACACTGCCAGCCCAGTAGTGACAGTTTGTAAGAGCAACCAGGTGCAAGTTTGGCCAAGATGTGAGGAAGACAGAGAGGGAGAGGGAAAGAGGGAGAGAAATAAAGATGCGGTTCTGTGGATTACTTGGGGGGTCATTGCATACTGACACCCCTGTTTATCCATGGAGCTGGGTGAACAAAGTCTTTGGAAGCCATGAGTACGACAGGCAAAGATACCTGGAAAACATCCTCATAGACAGCTCATTTCATAGGTTGGGGAAGGTGCTTTTATGCAGAAGAAAGAAGGAGAGGCAGGGCATAAGCAGCAAGGGGATTGGCAGGGGCAGGGTGGCCTGTGAATGTCTCATGAAAGTATTGGCAGGGGCCAGCTGCACAGATAAACTGGAAGGACTTTCTCATTTCCTGGCCTTTGTTATTACCTTGTAGCTGAATTATGTGAACTCCAGTAAACTCAGGCCTTGAATTGCCTGGATTTACCAGGGTTTGCTGGGGCCCAGCAGGTGGCTGGAGCTTGGGGAGGGAAGGAGTCAGCGGAACTCCCGTCCATCTCAGGAAGAGATTATCAGGGCTGCAAGCCAGTCTCAACTTCCCTTTAACCCTGTCTCCTCCATGCCTCTCAGCAGGGTCCCATGCTATGGGAGCTAAGGAGATGGCTCAGCTTTTAAAGGTGTTTGTTTGCAAAGCCTGCCAGCCCAGGGTCCAATTCTCTAGATACCCATATAAAGCTTATTTGTTTCTAGCAGCAGGAATCCTGGTGTACACACACACACACACACACACACACACACACACACACACACACACAGAGAGAGAGAGAGAGAGAGAGAGAGAGAGTATTAAAAGTTAAATAGCCTGTGCTTTCTTTGCTTGCTTCATCTCTGTTTATTTGTTTTGCTCAGAGAAAATTTATGGCTTTTATTTTCTTCCATCAACACCTTTTGCTCTTATTCCCTACCTCTTGCTCTTTCAGAGTCCATAGTGCTAACCATACATAATGAAACCAGCACCCTCTTGCTCTTAAAAAAAAAAAAAAACTAGAGCAATGTCATCACTTTATAGGCAAAGTCAAAGTCATAAACCAAATACTGAGTCCTGAATGTGCAAGCACTGGAGAATAAACCACAAGGGGAAGGGGTGATTCCTCAAAATAAAGTGCTGAATGTTGGTACTAGGAGAAGGGATGCTTGCTCAGCAAAATCTACATATGATAACTTGCTGAGTCAGATCAGCACACTCAGAGGAACTTTGAGTAAGCCTGTGAGCAACCCTATCCATCTTTGCAAGAAGAATTTATGTATATAATCTTCAACACTGCAACTTTCTTGTGTATTCTTAGGAATGTATTCTTACATATTTATGTTCAATTTTTACTTATTTTTTAAAGTAAAAACTGTACTGTATTCAGTAGTTGCTTTCTCTAACCTACAGGACTTTTTAGTAGATTGGGTTGGGGGAGCGACAAGCTGTTTAAGGTCTTAACAGGAAACCCTACTGAAGTAGCACTAAACAAAAGGAGCCATATTGTGGTCCCAGCTTCATATCTGTCATTCTCTTTGCTCCTCCTCCTATGAGTGGCAGGATCTTAAAATGTAGATTTCGATTAAGGCAATATGTACTACATGTGAAATTCTAGAATCTGGTCTCTAAGAATTTAAGGAAAAATCCGTGTGAAGTAAAACTCTGGTGGTAAAATCACTGATGTAAACAGCCTGACAGGCATGAAGATATTCTAGAGAGGCACATGTCCCTCTTTCTGATGATCAGGCTACTGAAATAAAGCAAACCAAGAAATCGTACTTTCCTCTGGGAATCTCATGATGGGAGAAAGCGAATATGGAAACCTGGTACCAGCCAGAGGGGAAATGTGACTCCCAGAGACTTCACACAGTTTGACAATTTATCTGGACACCTTGAAGGAGACTGGAGTTGAGGCAGTCATAGACAGGACTGAACCTTGACTAACAGTGCTTAGCTGTGCAAACCTTCGGCCCTTTACTTAAGTCTAAACCTCATGACAGGACCCTAAAAATGAACTTGGAGGGGTAGGATGTCACTGGATCTCATTGTTCCTCTTCCCAAGTTGGTCACTTTGAACAAATCTATTTTTTATGCTTTTCACTATAAATTTGGCTTTTTAATTGGTTTATTGAGGATGGGTGTCGTTTTTTTAGAGATGCCAGGACAGGAGCCCTGACCCTAGCTTTAGTAACACAAACAGAGCTCTCCTCTTGCTGTGCTATACACCACTCCTCCCTATGTGAGGGAATGAAGGACCCTGCTCTAGTAATGTGACAGGTCAGGCATCTGCAGGGACCACCCCTCCCCTTGAGTGGGAGGTGTCTAGTTAGAACTACAACCCAGGTGCTAAAACTGATTGGTCAAATATGAACCAATCAGCTGTCTCTCTGACTCACCTGGAGAGAACTTAAATTAACTTCCCTAGAAGAAGCCAGCCTCTTGCCCACATGGCAATGGAGTAGAAGAACCTCTGATCCAGGCCTTAAGAAGGTAAGGCCTATCCCACCTCAGCTAATGGCTGGGGTGGGGCAGGCTCCAGACTTTTTCCCTCATGAATCTCTGTCTTTCTCATGATGGGAGCTTTCTAGTATCTTTTCTTCTGCTGCTTATTTAGTTGAGCAACTTAAGTTCTGTTAAACTCTCCACGTGTTCTCCCCACACTGGTGGCTGGAGAACTCTGTAACTCCCCATGTTCCCTTTAATAGTAAAGTCTCCCACTATACCTTACTATCTTGTTGTCTATAATTTTAATTCTTTAACTTTATAGACAAGAACTCAGATACTCTTAAACTTGGAGTGCATTAAAATTTTTTTTTTTATTTTTTGAGAGAGAGCACCAGGGTCACCACCTTGTGGGTCTGGTTTATGTGGGTCCTGGGGAATTGAACCGGGGGCCTTAAGCACTGGAGGCAAGTGCCTTAACCGCTGAGCCATCTCTCCAGCCTGAGTGCATTAAAATTTTTACTGGGTGTTATCTAAATTCTAACCCTCCCCAACACCCCATATCATAATCCATATCAGTAAGAGCTAACATGCTTATCCCAGTGCCATCTTGAAATATAGATTATCTTGGCCTGGTGGCCATGACAATGAATTGAACAGAATAACACATTGGTAGCTGGATCTGAGGCAATGGTAATGGACTTACTGTTGCTCCCTAGAATGAGGAGAACCTGGCTGCGGATTCCAGGCTGCCACCACTGCCAGGGGAAAAATGATCTGGGGAGATGCTGCGGGATATAGTAAGTGGGAGTTGACTGAAATGGGTCTCTATCTACATAGAGATGTCCATGGATGAGGTAGAGTAGAATTTTGCAGTAATGCACCTGCTTTGGAGTCACCACACTTCTTTGAAGTAACCCCTTGTTTGTACTTATAAGTAAGCCAAAGAAACACATTGGTTCACCAAGTTAGACTTTGATGGAATCATTACTTTGTTTTGTTTTTGGTGCCCTGTGTGTGGTGATGGATGTTTGTTCACATTCTCAATTCTTTGTTGATGTAGATAAGACTGTGAGCTGTTGGCATGGGAACCCCAATCCTACAGAGAGAAACCCTGCACCACTACTTCCTTGATGTTGCTTATTCTCTTACTGCACAGTTCTGGTTGCACAAACCTAGCTGGAATACCTCAAAAGCATCTTTGTGAGTTATAAAAGGTACTCACCCTTTCAAAATACTTGACAGTATTTCTAGTTGTTGTTAAACTTCTTAAGTAAATCTACAATATCTACATATGAATGGCACCCTATAGTGTTGTGTAGTGAACAACTACAGCTGTATTTATGGTTCTTGATGTAGTCATTTCATTATCTGTATTCTCAGATCAAGGGGAATATTTATCCCTTGATATTATTTTTTTATCCCTTGATATTATTATATCCTCACTGCATGATTAGACCAGGTCCTCAGTAACCATCTGCTGAAGACCAGAAGGAATAAAGCTCCTATATTCTCACCTGTAGTTTGAGGTCCACAGGGAGGAAGCAGGAAGTGAGGAAATCCCTCCTTTCTGGTGTTATGCAATGCTATGCAAAACTAACTCTCCTGGTGCTGTGAGCCCAGGGTGGGACATTCCCTAATATTTACTCCTCCTTTTGCCTCTCTGAGTTTTACAGTCCGTCACCATTATTCTCTTGCAAACCCAATCCCTCTCACGGGCACTGGGAGAGACCGAGGAGAGATTTGCTACAACTTCTGCTCCTTTGGCCTGTCACAGTTTTTCACTTGTAAAAATTGTACACTGACAGGGACACCATGGTCTGAAGTGAAAAAGAATTTTGAGGAAAAGACAGAGTAAGTCTCCAGCCTGCAAAAAACTCACCAGTCAACAAAAAACTTCAAGTGTGGGAATGTTTTAGTCATGGCCTCTCCCTGAGATGACTCCCCCTCCTCTGAAAATAGGGAATATGTATCTGTGAGGCACATAATCTCTGCCCCATTTTCTCAATGTCAGACTTTAACAACTTCCTTCTCCACCAATCCCTTTCACATTGGGTTGTTTTGGTAGGGACAGTGCATAGTAGAACCTCTATTGAACCCACACACGCCAAGAAAAGACCACAGACTCAAATTTAGGCCAATTTGAAGCAAGCTTTATTTGTGCACATAGGAGCTGGCCAGCGGCTGTCTCACCCAAATGCAGGGCTCAAGAGAACAGTAACCAACAAAGGAAAAAGTGGGGTTTTTATCTCCAAAAACTTGGAGCATTTCCAACAAGGAATTTATCAAACAGAAGTGCAATTATGCAGGATTTACAGAGGTGAAATAGTGCAGTTAGCTGTAAATTCTATGTGAGTCAAAATAACTAATTTCTTCAAAGCACAAGCAACTTTTAAAACATGTTTATCCACTATTTTTACAACCATGCTGCTCTGTCCGTTTCTCAGGGCAGCACTCTTCCCTAGTATAAACTATCCTCTCTGTCTTGTCTTCAAGGACTTCTTTCAGCTTGGTTCTCTGAGCAGGGAGAGCAGGGAGAAGTTTAGCCTCCCTGCAGTTAACTATTTCAGCAGCCTTACTGATTTCAGTTTTCTTCCCTCTCACAACTTTTAATAATTAACCTTTTTTTCTTCCTCATTGGTATTATTTCCTCTGGATGGCCTGAGTCTTATCATGGTCTGGGAAGAGTGACATCATAGTCATGGTGGGGAGATTCATGGGAGGGGAGAACACAGTCAGAGAAATTCCAGGCAAGTACAAGATATGGTCAGATAAAGCAGAAGTTTGTTACAAAATAGTGTCTAACTCCAAGATGGAGTCTGTCTGGTTCTTCACCTCCAGACTCCAAGTACACAATCACCATGACAAATCCAGGTTTTAGACTTGAAAAAGTTGAAAGACAGGGCTTCCATTGAGACAGTGAATCTATAGGAAAGACCAGAGATTCCATTCGGATCTGGACATGTTAAAAGTGAGATCTATTTTTAGACATAGGAGAGTAGAAGTTCAGAAGAATAGGCCCTTTTCTTTGGAGATAAAAGTTTAAAAATCCCAGGTATAGTTAGTTATTTCCTCTGAATTGAGTCATGTTCCTTCCTGGAAGGAAGAGAGACTCACAACACTAAAGAGAGGTTGAAAAGATCTAGATGCCTCTCACCAAGGTTATATAGGCAGTAAACAAATGCTATGGGAGACGAGACTGTCTTTTGTGGACCTGCCTGCAAACTGGGCAGGGAGCTCCAGGGATTTACCTATTGTTGTGGGGGTGAGGACCCTAACTCACTTGCTTCCACAGAGGAAAAGAGCCCTCAACTTTCCTAGGCTCCTGCCTTGAGGAGCAGAGTCCTTCAGACCAACCTTCCCCAGCCCAGGTAGGCTGGACCCTATGCTTTGTCCAGAGGCTCCCAGGATACCCACTCAGCATAGCCACTGTTGGGCTGTTTCCAAGAAGGCAAAAGGCCAGGCTGCTTCCCTAGGTTTTGCAGCCCAAGGGCAGGGAATCGTGGACTCCAGGTTTTCCTGAGTCTTCATCCTTGCATTGCACACAGGGCAGACACAAGTTCAGTGAGCCCGGCTAGATCAGAGGGCTGCTGCTGGGGACTCTCCGCAAGATCCAGGACGCCCCACCACCCCAGCGCTGGATGGACAGAGGTCAGGACCGCCCCGCGCGGAGCCAGCGGAGGCCACGCCCACCAGCCAGGCGGCCAATCAGCGGCGGCGGCTGGTCCTCCGCGGCCCGGCGGTGCGGAGGGAGGCTGCGCGGGAGCTCCGGGCTCAGGTAGGCTGCGGGGCCGCGCGCGGGCGGGGGTCTGTGCTGGCCTGGAGGCCGCCCGCACGAGCCGGAGCCCGTGGGCTCCACGCGGGACGAGCCGCCCGCTGCAGCCCGGCCCAGGACGTACGGTCTCCGTGGTCGTGAACGCGGGGAGGGCGGCGGGGCGGGATGGTGGCCGGCGAGCAGCGGGGTGGCTCTGTCGGGAGCCCGGGAGCGTGCTTCCCCTTTGGGAGAGGGAGGAGGGGTTGTGAAACCTTCCCTGTGTCCATGAAGACGCTGCCTCCTTGCATAACAACAGGATTCAAAGTATCATCCTGGATCCCACTTTTCTATTGTGTAACTATCCTGCGATCCAGGGCTTCACAGTAGCTAACCTCCTGGTGCCTCAGTTTCCTCATCTGCTTACTTTGGTGGGGTGGCTTTGTAGGATAAACGGCTCTAAACATCAGTGGCTTGCCCCAGGGTTTTCACCATGGCTAAGAGTCAGTAAAATATCAGTGCTGAGCATCACAGACAACCAGGATTGTGCTGGATGCCCTTTTTTCCACAGTATTTCCAAAAGTCTTTTGTAGAGTACTGATATTTGCTCTTGCTGCAGAAGTTTGTATTAATAGACATGCAGGTGCTTTACTTAACTATACATTCCAGAACAACATGCTGAAGTCAATAGTAGACAAGCATTATGGAAATTCTGTAGCCAGAACACTAAGAAGTATGAAACAATCTTTAACTGTACTTGAATTTTTAGAAATCGGGGACTAAGTCGATGAAACTTCTACCTCTCAGAGATATAATTACTGCTTTGATGTGTGAACTTACTGACTTTACCATTTAGCCATTCTGTTTTTCTTGACAGCTAGAGATAATACAACTCCTGCCATGGAAGGGAAGGTCTTTCTAGAGACAAAGGTTACTTTTACCTTTCCCCTTGGGTCTCTCAGGACAGCATTTAGCCCCAGAAGAAAAGGTCACTCTCTTCCTAATCTTTCCCCATAGTTCTGCCAGACTTTGGGGCAATGGTTCTTTGTGTCTCTCTTGAGAGAAAAGACTGGGTTTGCCATTACAACTGTAGTCACTCTGCAAGCATGGGATGGTAAGTTTCTCATCCTTGGCACTGTTGACACTGTGTGTGGTTGGGGGATGCCCTAGGATGTTTGATGGCATTATTGGTCCCCCTACCTACTAAATGCCAACCCTCCCCTAAACCCCAAAGCATGACTATCAGAAATGTCTGCAAGAAGCACTGGGCTAATGAACAGAATTATTGCTGATGTGCTTGAAAGAGTTTAATTCCAATTTGTATATGGGGAAAAGATTAAATTGGAAAGAGGCATACCATATACTAAGGAAGCTGTAAGATTTTGGTGGGCAAGTGTATCCGAATCCCATAGGAATGCCAGGAGTGGTGGTTCACACCTTTAATCCTAGCACTTGGGAGGCTGAGGTAGGAGGAGTACCATAAGTTTGAGGCTATCCCAAGCTACAAAATGAGACCCTGTTTCAAACGAATGAACAAACTGTTCTGATAGGAAAAAAAGAACCAAGGGAACAAAAAGAGAAAGAAAGGAATTTTTGAGGAAACTGGTCCATTAGACAAGCGGGCAGGTAGAGGAGCCAGTTCAGGGTGGAGACAACCAGGGTTGAGCTTCAGTGGCCCACAGTTCCCACTCTGGTCTGAAGGGGTGAAGAGGACTGTGGGATCGGAGCAGAGAAGCTAGGATGCAAGAAGAGACCTCCCCTGCCCTGTCCAGGGCTACAGTGGCTATGGTCAAATGCAGCGTCTGCTTGAGCAGAACCTTGCAGGTGGGGCACAGGTGCCCCAGTGCCTCTGTCTCATTTTTGTTCAGCTGCTGATTCTTCTTTGCCCAAACACCATCTCCAAGGGATCCAGTATCTTTGTGCCTCTGCAGTTTCTCAGCTCTGTTCTTAAGGAATATTGCAGGAATAAAAGACAGGGTATAGTTTTTAATGAAGACACATGTAGGCTACCACTTTTTGCTAAAGAAAGAAAATGTTTTAGCTAGAGATCTTCCAGTATGTAATTATGAAGCTTTAAAAATGGTAGAAAACAAAGATCCACACATTTTGCTTGTGTTGATTTCCATTTTTTTTGGCTTCGCTCATGAAATGTGGGTTATATTTAGTTGGTCCAAGTGATTCATGGTTTCCTATAGCACTGGTCCAGAAAAAATAAGTATTGTAGCAATGTGGTATTAAGATCATGACCTGGATCTTAATACCACTTCTGAGCAGGGAAGTCATAATGAAGAACGTGTATTCAACTACAGAATACACTGATTTTAGACCAGTTTTAACATTGAGTTGTGTCATAGCCACACCCACTGGGATGAAACTCCAAAGCAGGCACAATTATGGGAGAAAAGGTTTTATTGAACCTACAAATCCAGGGGAAGTTCATAGTAGTGAAAGAGGCTGCCCCCTTTTTATAGGTACAAGCAGAGAGAGAGAGAGAAAGAGAGAAGCTATCACCAACATCACACAGCAACAGGCAGGGGCTGAGGGAGATTTTATTCCCCTTTATATACCTTAGGGTAGGGTCTTGCAACCTTTCCCCAAACTCGTTGATTTCCTGAATCTCTGGAATTTCCTTCCTGCACCGCCCTCCCAGGAAGAGATGTTTACTTTTAGCTCCCCTGTGTTTCCTTACATCCTGCCTCCCACTGAGAGCTTGCTTTCCTGTGGACATCCTCAGAGACTCACTCAAGATTACTAAAAAGGTCAAGTTGACAACAAAATTTAACCATCACAGATTACATATAATTAGTCATGTCAGTTAATAAGCAGCTCCATTAAAATGTGGATTTGCCTTTCCAAGTTCAAATGTATCTTCAACTATACTACATAAATAACACATATCTCAGAAAAAGTAATTTGCATAGTACCAAATTTCCTTTTTATTATGTCAGTAACACTCAGTAAAAGAAGTTGGGTGGGTGGGTGTGGTGTATGCATGTGTAGGTGCCCATGGGGTCCCCATACATTGGCCTGTGGTGGGGTACAGTTGGCTGCAGTGGTCTAGGGGAATGTTATGTGTCCCCACCCCATAGTTCTGCCTCTTCTTACTTGAGCGGGAATCTCTTACTGATTCTGGAGCTTACTGGTTTCTGGTTTTTTTTTTTTTTTAGGTGATTTATATTCACTGCTCCCTTACTGTATGGGGTTACATAAGTGTGTAGCCATGCCCATCTGTTTATGTGGCTCCTGGAGAACAGACTTCAGTAGTTTCTTGTTGCTCCTAAGGCCCTCACATTTACACAGGAGGTGTTATTAACCACTGAGCAATTTCTCCAGCCTAGCAGAAGATTTTTTAGTGTATAAAAAAGTGGGTTCATTATAATATTTTCATACATGTATATAAATTATACTTGGCTCATGATGGCCCCCATGTTACCATTCCCTTCGCTTGCCCTGCTCACCCTCCTGCAGGTGCCCCTTCCTCTCCACAAATAGCTCCCTTTCTGCCTTCATGTCATAGATTTAAATCTAGACTCTGCATGGGAGAGAAGACACGAGATACTTGACTCCCCCCTTCCCCTCTCTTGTTCCTCCTCCCTCTCCATTTAGACCTTTTCCTGTTCCCACACAGTCCCCTTCCACCTTCATATGTGGCTCACATATTTTTAAAATCTAGATTCCGTAAATAGGAGAAAACATTGCAATATTTGTGAGCCTTCCTTTTACTTCACACGATGTTTCTCTAGTTCCATTCATTTTCCTGAAAACCACATTATACCTTTGGAAGCTTTTGGAGTGAAAATCAAGAGAAAAAGAAGCCATGGGAGGAGTGGCTGGTGGGAGAGTAAAACTGATGGCAGGGTCTTCCTATTTCTCACTTTGGCACCTGGGGCCTGGATGGTGACTTTTCATAGCTTTGATACTTGAACCTTGATCTCCTTGACATGGGCCGGTTTTCCCTTGAACCAGAAAAGAAGCTATACCCTTCTGTTATCTAAACTAAGCTAAACATGCCAAGAGAATAACAAGCGTAGGTCAGCCTTGAATTTAATATAAATATTATATATGAAATAAATACATATAAGCCAGATCTTCTTAAACTTATTCCACTTGTAACCCTTTAACCTTATATGACTATGTATATAAGATAGATAGGAACATATATAGGCTGAGAATCATGAAGAAACTCATTTTAAAATAATTCTTTGGAATACATTTAATTTTACCATTTAGTAAAGGAAAAAGCAAGTTTGGATACTAATGATAAGTTTTTAAGAGAATGCAATCTTGGGGTACTTGACGAAGAGCATCTTTGATGCTTTTCAGAGCTGGTCAGTACTTTGATTTTAATGAGGGTCAATGCTGGAAGTGTTACTTACCTCCCATAAATATGGGTACAAATGGGCAGATGTATATTTGAGGCCATTTCAGAATTGTCACTTCTAGCCAATTCCAAGTCAGAATTTATTCAGTAACCTTTTATGAAATTCAAGTCAGCAACTCAAACATCAGTTTTTAGAATCAAACATCCTAATACAATACAATCCAAAGATCTGTTTATTTGATAGTTACATTCTGGAGGAAAATCAAACTTGGTATTCTGTAATTAAACCATTGTGTGTCTTTAAGAGCAGAAAATTTTGTATGTAGTATAGAGACACTGCAATTCATAATGTGTGAGTGGAAGTGTTGAAAGCATTGTTTTAGGCATTGTGTGGTGTGGCCATGTACTCAGTACAAAGCACATGTTCAGATCCAAAGCTTTGGTGAACTCCCTTGTGCAGCACAGGCAAGCACTGCCAGAAGCAGCTACAGTGCACATGCATTTGATTTTAGATGAACTTTTGCTTATTGCATTTTCGGAAACTTTTTACTATTGCGAAAATTTTCGTGACTCATCACTTTAAATTATATGACCTCTTATGAGGTTGTGATCCATAGTTTAAGAAACTGACCTAAGTTCCTCTGCCCCTCTCCTTTTTCTAGGAGTAGAAACCAGGGAACCAGGAGACCAAATGCCCAGCCAAGCCTCTATCCCAAAGCTAGCAGGTACCCTACCCCCGTCCAGAATTCTGGTCCTTCGAGTCAAGGGCAGGCTCTCTGTCCTGTAGAGAGACTGTTTTACTGTGTATTTGAACTTGTTCTAGGGTAAAGCACATAAAGACTCAAACTCTTAAGATCAAATTTAGCAAACTTGCTGCAGTAGATATTGGGGAGGAGAAACCTGCTTTTAAAGTTGCTTTAAGTAGACTGCAAAAATGGTGACCTTTCTCTGGAAACTTCCTGTCCAAGCATTGCAGCCTCAGCTATTATGTGTTATTATGCAAATTCAGGAACCAACTTAAGGTTCTTCTTCAGGAACCAATTCAAGATTTTTTTTTCCTTTCCCTCCCTGCCACCACTTTCTCCTGGAAAGCCATGCCATGTTTTTTTTTTCTTCATTTCTTCCTTATTTATTTTTATTTTTCCATTTGGGCTCATGTTTTAGAAGTTCCCTATGTTCACTCACCTTTCTGCTGTTTAGAATAACAGAGAAAACCATGAGATTGGTGGTGTTTAATAGTAAACAGAACCAGACAGTATGAAACCAAGTTCTCGCATTAAGACATTATGCATTGTGGGACGTGAAAAAGTATTTTTCCAAACTTTTGTTTGACCTGCACCGTTGGACATGGCTTACCTTCCTTATAACTTCAAGTTTGTTTTACAAATTTTTGAAAAGTAAAACAGATAATTTCATTTTAAGATAGATTGAAAGAATAATCTGAATAGCAAAATGAGTAACTGATTTGAAAAGTCCATTCTAAAAAGGACACCTAGATCTGTTAGGAAGACTTTGCAAACAATAATGCTTGTTAAATTCTCCAGTAGTAGTTGAAATAAAAATCCATACTAACTTCCATGAAGCAATCTACTTATATTACTTTGCTTTTCTGGTTTTATATTTTATTCAAATTTGTAGACCTTCATTTGGTTTCCCTAAGGAGGATGTTTTTTCTCCTTCCTTCCTTCCTTCCTTCCTTCCTTCCTTCCTTCCTTCCTTCCTTCCTTCCTTCCTTCCTTCCTTCCTTCCTTCCTTCCTTCCTTCCTTCCTTCCTTCCTTCCTTTCTTTCTTTTTTGACACAGGATCTCACTGCCTAGCCTAGGCTATCTCTGTGAACTCATGATCTTCCTGCCTCTCATCCTCCAAAGGGCTGGGTTTATAGGCCGGCTCCCTCCATATCTGGCTCCCTTAGAAATATTTCCGGGAAGTTGCTCAGAGTGGAACACACAAAAACAGGACCCCTGCCAGCCAGTTGGCTGTCACTGAATATATTGCATTTTTCTCACTTTAAACGATGCAGTCAGTCTTCCACAAAGCCTGCAGGGTGAACCTGGTTAGCTGATAAACAGGTCAACGCACCTATTAGGAATAAAGGAGACTAACTGTAAGTTGCACATGTAAAATAATTACAAGCCCTCAGAAAACCACACCAGATTAATGGGAGTCAGGAAGGGACACAGGATCTATCTTACAAGTGCTTTGCAGATTTTATGAGACAGCCTTCCTCCATTGCCTCCTTGGATGTACCTGGGCTGGGTTTTTGGCAAAACATATTTCTGGTTGGGAAAGCTCATTTGTCCCATTTTAATTTGAAAATTTGATGTGATCATTGTCACAGTTTATGAATTTAATAGAAT
Source organism: Zapus hudsonius (assembly GCA_004024765.1). Lineage (NCBI taxonomy): Eukaryota > Metazoa > Chordata > Mammalia > Rodentia > Dipodidae > Zapus > Zapus hudsonius. The sequence goes on along the minus strand of PVHP010004149.1, from coordinate 52,561 downwards.
CAAAGTAGATATTTTTAACCTGACAGATGTTTAAAAATTAACCTGGCAGGCTAAGCAATCAAGTGTAGAAAATACTGGAAAGGTTCACAAGAAAACTAGAAGGATCCACAGTACGAGGTAGGCAGTGGAAAGGAAAGAATTAACTATTAAAAGTCACAGAGGGAAATATAAAATATTCAGAAACTAACTTTTGGAGAAAAATCAAGTTAGAATTTTATTCTATATGGAAAGCAAACTGCTGGGTCTTTTTGTTTGTTTGTTTCCTTTTTAAAGTGCTGGGGATAAACCGGGCTGGCACAGGCCTTTAATCTCAGCACTCGGGAGGCAGAGGTAGGATGATCACCTTGAGTTCCAGGCCACCTTGAAACTACATAGTGAATTCCAGGTCAGCCTGGGCAAGAGCGAGACCCTATGTTGAAAAAACAAAAATAAAATAAAATAGTGCTGGGGATAAAATCCAAGACCTTGGGAATGCTAGTCAAGTGCTCTATCACTGAGCTGTATTCCTAGAATATACCTTTGGATCATCTCTCTAAACACATACAAAAAGTTTGAAAATGGACTGGGCAGATGACCCAGTGGTTAAAGGTACTTGTTTATAAAGCCTGCTGACCTGGGTTTGATTCCCCAGTACCCACATAAAGCTAAATGCATAAAGTGGTACATGTGTCTGGAGTTAGTTTTCAGTGGCAAAAGACCGTGGCTGTGCCCATGTACATTCATATTCCCCCCTCTCTTGTTCTCTGTGCCCATAAGTAAATAAAAATGTCTTTAAAAATTAAGTAGAAGAAAATGTAGTTCTATGTTTGAAATTTTTAAAAAAACTTTTTTTCTTAATTTTGTGGAATTAGGTCTTTGCTGTTTTCATATTATTAAAATACAGATTGAAGTTTTCCTTGGATTCTTTCAAACATAAATAAGTATCAGCAGGAAAGTGAAGAGGAAGGAGAGAGACGTATATGAGGAACAGGTAGGGTGTTGGGTCCGTTGGCTTTCCATCACTGTGGAGATAATTACTCTACTGTGGAGATAGGTACTAGGAGAAAGTTTTATTTTGACTTCTAGGTCAGAGGTTTCAGTGAGGGGCTGGTTTGCCTATCGTTTCTGCTCCTATTGCAAGTCAGTGAACCATAGTGGAACAGACATCCGAGGAAATGCTTCAACTCTGGCATCCAGGAAGCAAGGGCTCTGCTAACCCCTAGTATTACCACCAACAGGACACTAAGCCTCCAACACATTGGCCTCTGGGTGCCATTTCAGATCCAACTACAGAGGTGTTAAAAGAGAACCAGGTCTCACCCCTCCTGACAGTGCCATCATCTTGTAAGGGGAGTTGAAGAGGAAAGGAAAGGACATTGAAGACGCTGGCTGTCCTTTGTAACAGTGTGACCCTAGCAGGTCTTGTCTCTTGATCAGTTCCTTGTGAGCCTGTGAGGATGCCCCAGGCATGCAGCCATGCAATTCATGGCAGATGGTAGGACTGGTGATAGGGTCCGTCCTTATGATCTCCCTCTCCCTCCCTCCCTCCCTCCCTCTCTCCCTCCCTCTCTCCCTCCCTTTTTCCCTCACCATGCTATTTTCTTCCTTCTTGCTTTTCCCAGGTTCTATGGGAGAAGTAAATTTCATAAGTAATGTCTTAGGGACTCGTGTTAAAGGGAAGATATGAGTTCTCATTAGAAAACGACAGCAAGTTACAGTAAGGTTTCTCCAAGGACAGAACAATGTTTGGGATAATTTAACTATTTCTTCTAAATGTGGTTTACAAAAGAGGAAGCAGTGGAATTGTAGGCCATTCTATTTGTCCTTTCTGCAGCTATAACTGAATTGACCTCCATAGAGGTGGCCCTTACCTTCAGCCCCCTTGGAATGTCAGAGGGTGTGTTCTTCACCAACACACTTAGGCAAACATTATGATCCATCAGTTTAAAAAATGAAATCTTGGGTCAGGTGTGATTTTACATATTTTAAGAGTCACCTAAATTTCTTTTTCTGGAGCTGGAACCTATTTTAGAGTTAAAATCCAGTTGTTGAACCTACAGATGTGGAGGTTGCTTAATGGTCATGAATTTGGTAGAACATGATGATCCAGGACCAAATACCAGGTCTCCTGTTTTCATAAAGTCTATGAAAGAGCGTCAGACATGGCTTTAAAAGGCCGCTGGGGCAACTTGGGGTTTGGTTCTAGAATCAAAGTCTGGAAATTTCAGAGTACTGCCACAAAACATTCACAGTGAGGTCAGTGCTGTGGTACCCTGCAAGCTAAGGTCCAGAGAAACCAGTTCTTAGTTCTCTTAAAATAATAAAGGCCTCTGGAAACTTGCCCAGGAGTGCTTTGTCTATCATAAATTTCAGTTCCCTCTTCTGAAAATGGAATTAATATTGCTTGTTTTAGCCAAGGTTATGAGGATTTGGTTAATATGTACAAAGCAGCTGACACATAGGCTCACCACTATAATCTTCTCACTCATGCTTGTGGACTTCATCATCTGACAGGACAGTCTCAGATTTCCCTTTCCAGATAGCATAGATTCTCTTTCCCTCCTTTGTAGTCTCCCAGATATCACGCAGGGGCAGATGGAGAGGTGTCTTTTTCTCCTGCCTCCATCACCTCTATTTTCCCAGTTGCTATGCCCTTACCTCCCCAGGGTTACTTAAGAGAAAGTGGCACTTCCAGCTGCTCTGAAAAATGAATGAAAATGTTTGCCTGTATTGGCTTGTCCTCCCAACTCTAGATTCTAAGTATGAGCACAAGATCTAGATGTGTGATGGAAACGCAGATCCTTAGCTCTTCTCCGCCCTAGGCCTCTGTGTCAGGACCTGGATGTAGAGGCCAGAAGTGTGCGCTTTCATCAAGCTGGCCAATGAGTGAGTCACTGAAGTTCGGTACTACTGATGTGCATCCTGTCTCTTTTTCCTTCTCTGACCTGCTTTCCTTTATCTTTTGTTCCTACATGCCTCTGACTCCTGCTCTCCCATTTGGTCCTTCCTTCCTCCTACATAGTGTTGAGTGTCCAGGGAAGACTGCTGAACAGTTCTTTTACATAACAGATTCAAGTCATATGGAAACCAACTAGGAAGGGGAAAGTATATATAATTCTTCGTTCTTTGCTTGTCTCTTCTGGTAAAGAAGAGGTAAAACACTGTTTTCTAAGCTCCAGCTTTAGGAAACACGGCATAATTTCCATGGAGACATCCTGTTTCTCGGACATCTTCCAGGACAGTAGAAGGACCTTGGTGACTTAGAGGCTGGTTAGTACAGCCCTGGAGAAGACACCAGCCTGAGTTCTGTTGCTGCAGGAAGCAGGTGCCGGGATACAGAAGAGGTGGAAAGAGTGGTCTTGTATAGTGTTCCAGAGTTTGAGCCAGTGCCACAGGGGTCCTGAATCTCTGCTTCTGTCTTCACAGGCACTGAAGAATAAGACAAGATGAATACAGAGGTGAGTCCTGGGCAAAGATGATTGCAAGAGCTGCTTCTGTTGTAGTGTGCCTTGCCTCTCTTTTGTACAGTGTCATTCTTTTGCCCTTGTGGTTTTCCAGAAACAGCCTGAACATAAAAATATTTCTCTAAACTACTAATGATCACATCCATCTGAGTGACAGAGTAATAAATTAACCCACTCTGTTCTTATCTGTGCCCACAGTGAGTCACTAAGCTGGCTGTTCCTCTTCTGCTTTGAATTCCCAGGCATGAGGTGGTTAGTTTTGTTTTACTTTCTGCTCTCAGCATGGTGTGCTATCATTCCCTTACGCCCAACTAATCAAGGGTTCTTTTATGTAGTGTCCTTGATTTTTCCTATGTAAGGTACCCTCCTCCTTCCCTGAAGGGTTGAGAAACATTAGCCTAAATTAGAAGACGCTTGTCCTTGAGGCTGCTGGTGTGTGTGTGGCTCAGGGAGATAGTGGCAGTACTAGGCCCCTCTGGGTCCTATCACCTTCACTTAGGTTCCAACTTACTCACCACAGCTCATCTTAAGACACTTGGAAACTGAGGGTGGCAGTGCAGCTGGGAGGTCATTGAAGGGTACAGCTGTGCTGTGTGTTCTTTGGACACTTATTTCTGTTTGCCAGGGCCTGGCTGCTTTGACCCCCGGCTATTTCTCTTCTTTGGTCCAAGGAGATGCCTAGCTTGGACTTTGGGGTGCATTACCTCAGCCACATTTATGCTTGTGCCTCCAACTCCCTTTCCCCTGTCCTTATCTTCTATAGCAAACCCAGGCCGTCTGTCCTCATGGGATGGTGGCCTTGGGTGAGTTGCACAGCTCTGTATTGTTTGCAGCTGGCACATGTCTCAAAACCCTTATCAGAGGACTGTACTAACTGAAGCCCCAGGAACATTCCCCTCGTCTTAAGCCACCAGGCCTGGTTGGCATCATTTTTCCTGCTCCTTATTTTTAGCATCTGCATCACTTTTTACTGTGCAGGAAAAAAATGTACAAATTGCATGGCACATTACCTGCCTTGGTTCTTGTCTCTCAGTGTGCCTCCTTCTTCTGGACACAGAGGAATGGGTGTTGTCACCTCTACCTAATAGTCTTACTTCCTACAAGTCTACAAGGGCTGGCTTCAGAGCTGGCTGATCCCTTGGCTCAGTGACCTCATGATGGACCCAGGATCTTTTCATCCCTGTTGCCTCTACCCAAGCATTGGTTTTCTCCTCGGTACCTTCCCCTTGGGGTTCCTGGATGGCTGTCGGCTGCTGTGGTGACTGCAGCCTTACTTCCTTTCCAGGGAGAAAATGGCTTATCATACTCTTTCAAAAAAGTGGGAACTTCTGGTTTTTCAGCCTCTGCAAACACCTCCTTGGTCCTTACTGGCCAGAGGTAGGTCATGTGTCTTAATTTGGGACCAATCAGTGTTTGAGCAGCAGTGGTTTTGTTGGAAGGCTCAAACAGGACAGTAGCTGCTCAGCCTGTGGGTGGGCTATAGGAAGGAAAAGGAAAAGGATGGTGACTAGGACCCCTGAGTACAGAAGATTTCTGATGAACATGTATAGACTCTCCAGCTTCTTCAATTATCTTCCGTCTGTTGTGTCGTTCCTTATTTTTACTGGGTCTTTCTCATTCGTATATTAAAAAGAAGCTTCATTTTTCTTTGCCGTCTGCTTCCAGGCAGGCTTTTTGGGTGACAGCTTCAGTCTCCCCCATCCTCTTTCTTTTTGTCTTTTCTTTTTTGTGTCTTGAGACATGGTCTTCTGTAGCTAAGGCTGACCTGGATCTCATTATACAGTTGATGATAACCTTGAATTCCACATCCTCTTGAGTGCTGAGTTCCTGTGGCACTCCACCACTCTCCAGGTACTGTTTTCTGTCCCTTTCTCACCTTGGCAGTCTGACTTCTTTTCCTACCATTCTGCTGAAGTTAGCTTTCTCAGGATCACAAAAGATAAAAACTTACTTATAATAATTTAAATACAGGTACAGAACACAGAATTCAAAACCTATGAAATGTAGTCGAAAGGAAGTCTCCTACCCTGTTATACCACCAGCCCTCCCCTGCTTGGGGCTGACTCATGAAGATGACGTTCTTGTGCCTCAGACCTCCTCATCCAAAGGGCCCTGTTGCTCCTGCTGGGAGTCCAATGTTCAGGGGCTTTAAAGTTCCATAGCAGTTGTACATTAATGTTGAGGTTGTAGAGCTTGGCTCTGAAGCAGTTCTGACAATCATCCGTTATCTTTGTCTTATAATTTCATCCTCTTTGATTTTTTTCTTCTTAATCTTAAAAAGAAAAAATCACCTAGGTTTGATTCTCCCTGTCTGTTTCCCCTTCCCTTCCCTTTCTTGAAGTCATGCCACTTGGTGTCTGTGATCACATCCTCACTTTCTTCTTACACCTTACTCCTCTGCAGCCTGGCATTTCTTTTTCCTCACTGTTCCACATCTCACAATGTGTGAGTTAGCTTCATCATACCAATTTCATGAATTTTTCTTCTTGGAAGCATTGAACAGTATTGCTAAGTTTTGAATCTTAAATGCCACCAATAGCCCCTGATTTGAGGCTTGGTTCCCAGAGTAGTACTCTTGGGAGTGGTGGACCTATTGGGAGGTGAGTATCCTGGGACACCTTCAGATCTCCAGGAGTGTGCTCTGATCTTTAAGGGGTGATGGGAATCTGTCTGTCTCTGTTTCTTTCTTGCTTTAAGGCAGGGTGTCTTGCTCTTTATCCCAGCTGAACTCTTGACTGCAACTCGTCTCTCTGTCTCTCTCTCTCTCTCTCTCTCTCTCTCTCTCTCTCTCTCTCTCTCTGTATCTCTCTCTCTCTCTCTCTCTCAACTTCCAGTCATGAGGTGAGAGATTTTGTTCCACTTTTAGCTCTCCACATGAGATGCTATCCTACCTCAGGTCCATGCAGCAGGGCCAACCAGTCATGGACTGGAGCCTCTGACATAATAAGTCAGAAGGAGTCTTTTTATATGTTGATTAGCTAGGTGTTCACTACTCACAGAAAGCTTACATATACACCTATTGGCCAGACTTTTCTAGAAGTGTCCCTTTGACATGCTATTCTTTCTCTCTCCTCATTTCTGAGATTCTATCCTGAGTCCTTCTACTCCTTTAGAGTTTATGATTCTCCGGGTACTGTCCACTGTCATCTCTCCAGCCCTGGGGATTAAGTCTTGATGTGACTCCATGAATGCCTTTATTCAAGTCCAAATCCAGTTACATCTGTCCACCCCACTCTCCAAATGCTAGAAATCCTGAATTTCTGTTGCATAAACAGTTTGCTAGGACCCTTCTCTCTCTGAAAGGAGCACTTCCTCTGGGTAAGTCACATTGCTCTTTTCAAATCTCTTGTCACCTGTCACAGACATTACATATAGCTAAATGCTTCATTCATCTGACTTCCCATGAGATCTGCCTTAAGGCCTACATGTAGTTATCCTCAGTGATGCTAGCTGATTGATTGCTGACTCAGAGACCACTGAGTCATCTTGTGATGCAATCCAGAGCTTTTGTGGTCAGTGAAGATGTGTGAGAAGGAAATCATATGACAGAAATGGTCAAGCAGACACGATGAGACCCAGGGAGACTGGAGGGCAAAGGGGCTGAGGAGCTTCAGCCACAGTCAGCCCTTTGATCTCAAAGAATGTTTGTCAGGGTCACAAGCATTTCTGGCTTGATATGCTCTGTAGTTACAGACCTTTGCCTAGAAGTTCAGAGGACAATCCAGTGAATGGAATTCAGCAGAGCGCACAGATCTAGGTCAGGATAAGACAGCTGGAATGAAATTCTTGGTTTGTACTTTCTCCTAGAATTAGGTGTAGTAGAAAAGGATGGATGGAGATTTGAGAGTCTTTCAACACAGAGGTGGTCTTGTAAACCTTACGAATAAGTGGAATTACAGAGGAGATGAGAGGGATGAAGCATAAGCTTTGGGAGATAGGCTTACTCAGAACAGAATGAAGAAAGGAAATGGTGAAGTGCAAGAAATGAACCTCTGTAGTGTGAACAAGAGAAGAGGAGGAAGGAGTTCAAAGAACTTCCTATTAAGTATGCAGGGTTTATGAGTCCAGGAGAATGTTGGTAAGGAGAAGCCTTTGTTGGATGACCTCTGGATCATGTACCTTATTACAATGGGGCAAGGAGGCTGAGAGGAAGGATCACTCATAGTCTACAGGCCCAAGGCATCAGGGTAATTGAGATCACTGGGCAGGTGGGACAGCAAGGACTTGTAGTGTTGTAGGAGCTCTGCAGGAAGGAAGGCAAGAGTGAGGCAGAGATGCTACCTACTGCAGAGTTCTCACCACCTCACAGCATCCTTTGCATATTTATACTTATTTTAGATGGTTGTTTATATGTTGGGGAAACAAGACATTCTCATGTGTCAAAATTTTAAAGGATAGAAAAAGACTGAAAAGTCTGCTAACCACCTGCCTCTGTTCCCCAAGTATCCTGTGTCTCATGCTCTCACCGAGAGCAGGTCACCAGTGTTACTGGTTTCTAGACCAATAATTGGAGACATTCTAAATATGTACAACAAATATTATTTTTCCCTTTATCTGTTCTCCATCTGTACACTGAGTAAAAATACAACTCATATTAATATGTACTTGGCTTTTCTTATCAATCAATACATCTGGTTGAGTAATCCTTTTCAGTACACAGAGGACTTCATTGTTGGTAGAGGGAGGAGAAGTGAGGAAGAACTCATTTTCTTCATCTTAGCTTTCTATAAACTCTGTTCTCATATGTGGAGTGTTAAACATCCATTTCTCTAATAGGGAAACAAGTTTTCTTTGTGACTTTGGTTGATCATGATGAAATTTACACTTGAAACTGTAAGCCTGAAATACAAACTTTACTCCCATAAGCTGCTTTGGGTCTGGTGTTTTGGGCCCAGAAATGAGAAGGTAACTGTAACAGTAGCCAAACTTTGATTATAAATGTATTTTTTAAGGTTAGTTGTGGCTCATTAGAATCAAATCTTAGGGACTTGGGAGGAACTTTATGGTTCTTTCAGTATTTGTGCCATCTGTTTGGATGAGTCAGGATTATGCTGACTGTGGCTTCCCTTGGAAGCATTGAGGATCTTTTCCTCTGTTGTGATCCTCTTCTTGCAGGCTATACACTGGTTGGAGTACAATCTCTGGATCTCTATGACATCTATGATCAAGAAGACAGGTCGTTTATTGGAGCTTTAGGATACATTAGAAATGTCCCATCATCTCCAGGGGCCTGTTTGGCCCAGGAACAGGGACAAAATATTGGTTGCCCCAGTACCCTCATTAGTTTTGGCTTCTATATATGTTTATTTCTAACACCCAGAAGGACACTTATATCAGTCTTGAAGAAAAATACATATATAAAACACATCTGATCACTTTCTTCTTTAGCAAAACAGCTCTAGTTAAAAAATGGTATAAAAGCTTAAAGTCATTTTAAGATTTAACTTTAATTGCCTGGTGCCATTATAAGCCATATCTAAAATATAGAAAGCATATATATCTTTTATCTTTAAATATCTAACATGTATAAGTAAAGCATGTTAGTAGGCCCAAAAACTATCTTTACCAACAAATTTAATCAAATTGGTAAAGACTTAATAAACATCAAGAGATTGTCCTTGTTGAAAAGCAACTAAGACAGAATAAAGTCTTTGCATTCTGTCTTCAAAACATTTTTGTTTAATCTGTATACCTCTGTAAGCAATCATACCAGTTACTCAAGGAAAGCTAAAAACAAAGACAAGTCAATCTTTGGAGTTCAGGAATAGTAAAGCTCAAAGGACCAATTTTTCCCAGATGAGGGCAGTTATTTTGAGTGTGAGACCATACACGGGAGCAGCAGATATCATGTCTTGAGAGCTAATTTATTTATTTACATTTAAACTATATGAGCTTTTTGAGACCTAAAACTTAGATAATTATTTACTAAATAAACTTGTAGAAGAAAAGATCTCTTGAGTGCTTACCTGGGAGTGATTTATGGAGAGTTATACAAAAACACAATCTCAGATATACATACTACATAAATGTGTTTTTTTTTTAAAAGAAAGCACATTTTGGGATTATTTATAAAGGCTAATCATCAAAGGAGTTTAAGCATAGATTATGGACTTACCCTATTTAGAGAATGAGCAGAGAGGTGTTAGAGTTCCTAATTTCACATGCAGAGGTGGCATAAAGTGATGACTTACTAATAAGGCAGCTAAATTTCAGCTTCAAAAGAAAGCAAGCCAGTAGAAAATATATGGAGATAGCACATATGATAAATGAGATGTATCTACTGCTGAGGGTTAGCACTGTGCCAGTAAGGCAGGTGCTGAGTGGTTTAAAATTTCAACTTTGAATCCCAACATCAAATCTTGACTGCTTGATTATATATATCTTATTAGAGATAAAACAGAATCTATTTATTTATCAACTAAAACGTAACCTTGTAGTATCTAGATGTAACTTTAAATATGAGCATACATATAGAAAAGGCACTATTTAGGTGGAAAGAGGGGAAGAGAGGAATAGAAGGGTAATATCGGGTAGAATAAAATCAAAGTGCTATGATATGTAGGTATAAAAAAATCTCATAATGAAACCTTTTATTTTGTACACTTAAAAAATTAAATTTAGAAGAAAGGTATCCTAGGCTGGGAAGATGGTTCGGTGGTTAAAGGTATTTGCTTGCAAAGCAATTCCTCAGCAACTATGTAAAGTCAGATGCAAAAAATGGTGCAAGGTCTGGTGTTTGATTGCAGCAGCAATCAACAAAGGATAAGCCAGTGAGAAAGAAACCAACGAATCTCGACACAAAAACCCCTAAACTAACAAAACTAAAGCAGTCTCAATACTCACCTACCACGACTCAGGGAACTGAGGAGAAGAGGGGGGCGGAAAGATTGTAAGAGCTGTGGTGGGGGGAGGATATCAGAGACTTGGCAACCCTCAGTAACAACACACTCGGGTCATGAGAACCCGGCTGAAGACTGGGCTATCCATGGTCCCCTACCACAGAGACTGATACAGACGGCCCACGGAGGAGGCTATCCAGCTGACTGGGGATGGGGAAGGGGGGCAACAGGGAATTGGGGATAACAACTCATGGTTGGCCCACTAAACAATGTAACTCATTATGGACAATAAAGAAAAAAAATTGTAGTGCGCCCCAACATGAATATAAATAAAAATTTTTAAAGTGTCCTACCACAGAGATACTTGTACATCCATGTATATTGCAGGTCTATTCAAAATACCAAAACATTGGAATCAGCTTAGATATTCATCAACTGATGACTAGATGATAAAAATGTTGCACATGTACATAATTTTTACAGCTGTGAAGAAAAATGAGTGGCCTGACATGGCAGTGTATGCCTTTAATTCCAGCACTCAAGAGGCAGAGGTAGGAGGATTGCTGTGAGTTCAAGGCCAGCCTGGGACTACAGTGTGAGTTCCAGGTCAGCCAGGACTAGAGTAAAACCCTACTTTGAAAAAAGAAAAATGAAATTATGAACTTTTCAGGAAATTAGAATTAGAATATATTGTATTTAAGGAGGTAACTTGGACTCAGAAAAATAAATAATCACATATTCACTGTCATTTCCAGATCCTAGGCTAGAATTCTTTTTTAAATGTATGTTTTCTCATTATTTTGTTTGTTTGTTTAAGAGAGGGAAAGAGAGACAGAAACAGAGTATGGTTGCCCCAGGGCCTCCTGCTGCTGCAAATTAACTCCACACACATATACCACTCTGCATCTGGTTTATATAGGTACTGGGGAATTGAACCCAAGCCATTAGGCTTTGAAAGCAAGTTCCTTTAACCATTGAGCAATCTCTCTAGCCCTTGAATTTTTATGTATGTTTAGTTATGTATAATTGAATAAGTGTAGAGCTTCCGTAAGAGGGGAGAAAAAGATCCTTTAAAGGATAGGAAAGTAGTAGGTCACATGTAATGTGAAGTTGGGGATACCAAGAGTGCAAAGGTTGAAGGAGGGAGGAGAGCAGGGAAATGAAGCAGAAGATGGGGCAAGTGTTACCCAAAGCTAACAATATATGAAAAAGCCATAAGGAAACCTGATAATGAATAAGTTAATAAAAAAATAGTTTGAACAGAAGTATCCTGCATGGGTGAATGAACGTTCTCCTGGAAGACATAGTGCCAGGGCTACCTCCTTATGGTAGGCCCCTGAGACCCTAACAACAACCCAGGCTGTTGGCACTGCTCTTGGTTGTCCACCAGAACTAGATGATAAGACACTGTTGTTGATGATATCACATGGTCTGGTCACAGAACACAGAGAAATCAAGCTGAAACTGGGCTGGAAATTGCCTTCCTGATGACTAGCCCTCATAGTGCCAGAAGGTGGTATGCAGCCTTACTTTGCTGTGTACTCCCTACGTGCGACACTTCAACCTGCTAGGCAGGACATGTTTAGTGGAGCAATAGTGGCAAGTTTGCCATGAGGGTAACCAGCTGCTTTCTAATTGGATTTGAGACTTGCTTCACAGGTCTGCAAGTTTACAAAAGCCTGTGGCTAAAGAGGTCATTCCCCAGTGGGGAAGCTACTGCTTTTTTTTTTCTTTTGTCTAAATGGACATGATGTGCTCATCTGAGTGTATCCACATAATTGTATTTATGCTCATAGATTAGTGCTGCAGTCAGCTTTGTTTAGAGCAGCCCCCTTTTACAGTGATTAACTGTAACTGCAGATTTGTGACTGGGCATTGCTGAGCATAGCTGACTGTTGAATGTGCAGCCGTGAATGGGGCATTTATTTAACCCCCCCCCCAATGCTCAGGGAAGATTGTGGGAGAAAGAAGGGGTGGAGTGGTGTGAAATGCTGACTGCTAGGCATGACGTGGCTTTTGCACTCTTGAACTCAGAAAAGTTGTGATTACCTGCACAAGGCTGGGCTTGTCAACACAGAGACCTGGAGTTAAAGAAGGACTTATCCCTGAGGATTTATGTGCAGTTCATGTGAAGGGAGAGGAAGACACACTTTCTTCAGGGGTGTCATAGTCACATGATGCTGAGATGGATCTCCAAACCAGGCACAATTTGGGGGAGGAAAGTATTTATTGAAGTAACAGACACAGGGGAAGCTGGCTCCCTTTTACAGAAGCAAGCAGAGAGAGAAAACCCACCACCAGCACCTCAAGCAAGCAAGCACATTGTAACACTGTAATTCACAAAATGCAGAAATGCCAGACCTGGGGTTCCAGCTGCTGTTTTGCATATTACCCCTAGAATTTTGCATCCAATTTAGAAAGGGCCAGTCCCCAGGAGGCTAGGCCAAAGTGACACTTCCTCCAGCCAGAAGCCTGGAGACAATTAATAATTAATAAACACAATTATAATAAATTCTATTGGGGGACATTAGTCAAACTACCACAAGGGGTATAGCCACTGGGAAGCCCATGATCCTGTGAATAAACCCTTGTCCATTATTCTGTAAGCAACCCTAGTGAAACTCAGTGGGATACAAAGAAAAGGAAGGAAAAGGGAAAGGAAAGAAAGGAAAGGTAAGGAGCAGAACGGGGGAGGGAAAAGGGAAGGAAAAAAGACAAAGACATAAGAAAAAGAAAAAAACATGAAAGTGGAAGGGGTACAAGTTGGGAAGAAGAATGGAATCATTGGAAGTTGTAGGGAGTGTATACGATTGGAATATATTGTGTACAAGTGTAAAATGTAATGAAATCTAGTATGTATAATTAATAAAAGCATTAAAAAATCAAAAGATAAACAATTTATTTTGACTCATTAATGAAAGTTTCAGTCAGTAATCAGTTGGCCCTGTTGCTTTTTGGGTCTATGAAAGGTAGTCGTCCTGGCAGAGGTGAAGCCTTCAAGAGGGAAGAAAAGGGAGTAGGGTCCCACAGTCGTCTATTGACCAGGAGAACTCCCCAGGGTCGACTTCTTCAATAATCTCCTACCTCACAGTTGCCCCAGGCTGAACACTAAAACCCTTAACACGCAGGCCTTTGGGGAGATACCCCAGTTGCGAATAATAGCACCAAAATAAGTCATATTTTCAAAAATAAAGCCTGTTTCAACAAAAGGAGTTATTTAAAGACTATTCTTTGAGCATATTAGCATTATATGTGAAACAAATAACAGAAACCTACCTAGAAAAGTACTCCAAATATGGAAGACACCCTAGAGAAGTTGACACACGAATAGAGACAGAGTACGTGGGGAGTGGTGACAGCTTCATCAGAGAAAGGGGCAAGTCTGTGGTGACATTCGTGCTTCCGACGAAGTAATTGGTCAAGATCAAGACTCTTACAAGTTTGAATGCTATTGAGTTGTTATATAACTTTAAAAAGTGGTCTTCGTGTTTCACTGCAATATATTCACTTTCATCTCCAGCAGTATATCTAATTGATCTTTTAGATACCAGGGGTGAGTAGGTAGGTTTGAAGGTGACTGGAACCAAGCCATGGTGTGGATTTAAATGTGGGTCTTGAGTCTGAGTAAGGTGATAACTTCCCATGTGCTCTAGTCTGTCGGCAGCTTACAGAGCAGGCTGAATGATGTCCAGCTGATGATCAGAGTCATGTGTCTCTGGAGGTTGGATTCAGGTAGGAAAGACGTTCAAGACCAGGCTGGGTGTGGCTTATAGCTCCCTTGCCCTTGGAGAGGTGGCAGTAAACAGGTACTATCGTCAGGTGAGTGCTCAACAGGTTTTCAACACAAACGTGGGCAGAGACTTGAGAATGGGTCTTGGCTGAGCTGACTTAAGTCTGAGCCCTGGTTTCTAGGAGGGTCTTCTCTGAATTAGATCATTGTGCCTTCCTGTATGCTCAGAGGTGGCAGCTTCCCCTGCTGTTCAGTACCCTGCCTGGTCCTCTGCTTTGCTTTTGTCCACTAGATGCTTAGGCTGATTTCCAACCCCACTTTGGTCTCTTGTGTTTCAGCCTGAGAGGAAGTTTGGCGTGGTGGTTGTTGGTGTTGGCCGAGCTGGCTCCGTGAGGATAAGGGACTTACGGAATCCACAGACATCCACATCGTTCCTGAACCTGATTGGCTTCGTGTCCAGGTGGTTCCCACTTGATTGGTGCCTCACAGTTCCCAGAAAACACAGTGAGAGATAAGACCGAAGGGTAGGGAGAGCCAGCTCCCCCAGAGAACCATGCATAGGATGATCCCCACAAGATTTCAAGTCAGAGGAGGCCTTGGCAGCTTACAATTGGATATACAGTAAATGGGATGCCTCATACAAATCCTAAACACAGAACAGAGAAAATGAACACAGGGTGTCTGTCTATTGCACAGGCTATGCCATGAATACGTGGTGAGTTGGGCCTGAAGGAAGGCTTTAGGTGTGTGCTACTTAATCATCCCATCAGCCATCAGGACAGCCATCCCCTTGGGCTTCACATTGATTATGTCATACTGAGGACCATTGTCAACCTCAGTTCTTAGTGAAGCAGAGTGGGGCCACACAGCTAGAGACCTAAGAGCTAGAAAGGAAACTCTGTTTGATTCCAATTTTTAAACTGTTCTTTTCACATTGGTAATTTTAACCTGTTCTTTTCTTTGGGGATTTTTTTTCCTATAAGTCAATGAAAACCAAATTTATTCCTATTTCTTCTCCCTGCCCCATGCTCAGATCTGCCCTCACAATACCCACAAAGCTAATTCTCTGCAACGTCATGTATTCATATTAATTGTGAACTAGACACAGACATTGGAGGGAGTGTGGTGATGTAGCAATGAACAGTTTAAGCAAGTGTCTATTTCCAGTGCTGTAGAAGGCACACAAGATGAATGTGTTCACAGACATAAGTAACCACTGTAAAAGTCTGGACAGATTTTCATATTTTAATTCACAAGACCATATTCTTCCCGACTGCCTGTCTTGAGCCTGCCTCTATTTTAAGGCGTGAGGGAAACACCATATTGTTGGAATCTGTTATTGGCCAGTGTTTTCCTGCTTCTGCAGGCTTCTCCACACTGCTCTGTGACAGTTCCCTCATAGACCATTCTCTTCCAGCTTTGGCCCAGCACTATGGATTTGGCTCTTCTGGAACCCCTGTGTGCTCTGCGACAGTCACAGCCCCAAGGGTCCTGTTCTAGCCCCACTCACTCTAGCTGAGCTATGGCAGTGACATCTTCTCTGGGCTTGGTTATCTCAGCTGTAAAGGAGGCAAGGATGCCACTAGATGAATGTCAAGGATTGGCGTACAACAGAATAAAGTCACACATCAGTTTATCCCTCAGGCAGTTCACGTGCAGAGCTTGGATTGGGTCTGGTCGTCACAGTATCCAGCCGACTGGTTGGTAATGGAAGTAACAATAGAGACACAAGGGCATGGTTCTTTTTATTTTAATCTCTAAAACTCAAGACTCTTCTGATTCCTGTGTGCTATCAGAGGTAGTGTTTTCAGTCCACACCAGATCCACTGACGTCAACACTGAGGCTGTTTGTCTTTCTCCTCCGTGGAAAATCCCCAGGAAAGAGGAGGGAGGGAGTTGACATTTTGCTTTACAGAAGTCCATCTCTGGGTATCTTTGGGAGAAGGGTAGAAGGGTGGTGTTTATTTATTGTATAGTTAATCTGACCACTATTGGCCTTTGCTTTTCTGAGATAGACGAACCCTTGGGAGCCTTGATGAAGTGCTGCAGGTTCCTTTGGAAGATGCTCTTTCCAGCCAGGAGGTGCAGGTTGCCTATATCTGCAGTGAGACCTCCAGTCACGAAGACTACATACGGTGGGTTTCTTGACACAGGTAGGCTTTGCCTTGCCCAAAGAAGGATGTCCGAGAATACTAAAACTCTGCTGACAGATCTTGATTATGGTTGTTCTCTCCCAGAGCATTAGACTGTGTATGTGATGTGATGTTCATTTTCTCCTTGTCCCTGGAGCTGGATCAGTTTGAGCAATACTGTGAGCATTCCACTTTGGTCATGCCAGGAGCTGCCAGAGGAGAGTTTGGAACATGGGGAGACCTTTTTGGTTGTTGTTGTTTTCAGTTCCTCAAGAAGCCTATAGAGAAGGGAGTGTAGAGGACCCATCGTAAGGCCTCTGGATTGACCATGGATCCCTAGAGCCAGAGCAGGCCTCAAGTCCCTGGACTTTTAAAGCCATGGGTTTTCTGGATGTCAGCTTTACCAGTTAGAATACTCAGCATTACTTTTGCTAAACTTGGATAAAAGACATGTATGCTCAGTGTTAGAGTGTTTTCCTAGCTATAGACTTGACCCCTAGACCACTAGAAAACTGAAGGTAGGGCATGGTGGCTCACGCCTTTAATCCCAGCACTCAGGAGGTAGAGGTAGGAGGATTGCCATGAGTACAAGGCCACCCTGAGACTACATAATGAATTCCAGGTCAGCCTGGGCTGGGCTAGAATGAGACCGTCCTTGAAAAACAAAAAAATAAAAAAATTATAGTTATTGGCTAAACATTAAAAAAAACTCATTTTCAGTTATAAATGTGTAGAGAAATGAAGCCATTAAAATTAATATTTCTTTCGTATGCTGTAATGTACACATCAGAAACATTAAAATTGATAGTGTTTGGTTCCTTTGTAAAACACCCATTGAGTAGTTCAAAGAGAACTTACCTCCTCCTTATCATGCAGCTTAAGATGGGAGGAACTGTCAGCTGTGTTCTAACTTTGGATCAGTGTCCTGGGTTTCCTTTGCTCATTGAGTGTTAGGAATAACACCTCTGACTGTTGCTTTAATCTGAAGTGTTTTAGCCGTGACAGTAAGGAGATAGTGGTGACGCTAAGGTGAGAGCAGAAGCATAGGAGCCCCATCCCACTACCACGTACAGACTACAGAGCCCTGAGAACTGAATGCAGCAAAGTACAGGACGATCCTCAGCTGGGACTTGACTTACAGCTTCCCTTCTAGGCTCTTAGCCTTGGCTCCAGCTGCTCCTGCCATGCTGATCCCCAGGGCTGAGCTTTTCCCTCTTTATAAATCTGGGTAATGGGGACAGAAACTCTCTATAATAGTCTCCCTTCAATTTCTCTCTAGCACCATAATAGATTTCCTTTAAAACATGTCCATATAATTCCAGGGCTTTACCCTAGAATCAAGATAAAGCATCCAAACTCCCAAGTACCTTTGGGTCCATCGACTCTCAGCTACTTTTATAGCTGTTTCCTTCTCCTTTATAACCCAAACAAATGGAGAAAGCTGTCAACATGTCCAAGTGCCTGAACCTGCCACTCTGAGCTGTCATGAAGTGATGCTACCTCATACTGGAGGGCCCGATTGGGATGTGAGTGGAGTCTTGCCAGGTGCTGCAATCAGGTTGTGATACCTTCTTTAAGTTTGTAGCAACAAGTAAGTTATTTGTTAATTCATCCTATTTTCTTTGCTAAAAAATAGCTGCCAAGTATTAATTTAAAAATAATGAAAAGATGAATATGTAACTAGAAAAGTTTTTTTGTTTTGTTTTGTTTTTGAGGTAGGGTCTCACTCGAGCACAGGATGACCTGGAATTCACTATGTAGTCATCACAGGTTGCCCTCGAACTCACAGGGATCCTCTTACCTCTTCCTCCCAAGTGCTGGGATTAAACACATATGCCACCACACCTGACTTAGAAAAGTTGTTTTGTTTTGGTTTTCTTACAGTGTAGAGAAAAATGGGTGTAAATCTTGCCTCATTTCTCTGGCACAGTATGCAAACAGGCGCGTGTGCATTTGTAGTATGGCGTTCTCTGGCATGCAGAGTGTGTGAGTAAAGCTTACTTGAATTGATTTTTTCCTCTGCATTTCTGTTTCCAAAGGCAGTTTCTTCATGCTGGCAAGCACGTGCTGGTGGAGTACCCTATGACACTGTCCTTGGCAGCAGCTCAGGAGCTGTGGGCGCTGGCTGAGCAGAAAGGTGATGTATGTTCCATCTCCAGGGCTTTTCTGGTACCATCTCCATGTCTTTGAGATAGGTTGCCTTGTCTACTTTAGTCCTCTGGTCTCCTGGACGCCTTCTCACCCCTAGGCCATTGCACGACTGAGATAGTCCAGTAGAATTATGTGGAAGAATTTGCTAATTTTTGGTCAAGACTTATCAGCTTGTAATAAAATGGTTTGAATTAGTTTCAATGATAGTGTCATGGCAGTATTTTGGTTATTCTTGAGATTCTTATGTTGCTAATGGAAAAGACCCATATTATATATGTGAAAGCCAAGAATTTGGAAACTCTCTTAAACATTAATTTGCTTCATTCTAGAAATTTGTGGAAGTAGGCCTCCTAGTTTGTTTGCTGTTGCTATAATAGGAGACTTAGGCCTAAAGACATTTGACCAAACTACTGACTATTAAAGACCCCACTGTGCAATGAAATGCCATCTCTTATTCCACCTGTCTCGTTCCTTTGTGCTCATTAACTAACTTCTTCCCATTTCCCTCCCCCAGCTCCTGGTAGCCATTATTGTACTGTCTACCTCTAAAAGTTAAGTTTGTATATGCCACATAATGAGTGAGAACATTCATTAATTGTTTTTCTGCCCCTGGCTTATTTAACTTAATGCCCTCTGGGCTCATCCATGTTGATAAAAATAACAGGGCTGGAACTTTTTTTAATGGAATAAGTATTCTACTGTGTGTATGTGCTACCTTTAAAATAATCTATTCTAATGTGGGTGGATGCTTAGATTGATTCCATATCTTGACTCTGTGGGTAGTACTGCAGTAAGTGTGAAATATATCTGATCATCTGTTTTCTTTGAGCATGCCCACAATGACTTAATATCTTCCAATTACGTCCTTTTCCCCCAAGTCCTTTCACCCAAGAGTGCCACATTGAGGACCAGGCTTTCAATACATGGATTTTGGGGGAGGGAGTCAGTAATAGAAATCATAACATACCCTAATTCACATTCACCAACTATCCCCAAAACATTCTTGGTTAGCAAAATGGTTCCATTCACAGACATGTGTGGTCTTCAGTAGATATCACTTGTACTGCACACAGCCCCCCAGTCTTCCCTTGGCAGTTATTTGTAGATTGTTGCTATTTTAGTTCATCTGCATCTTTGTGAGAGTGTCATAGTGCTGAGAGCTTCTCACATTGCATTCTTTCAGGTGGAACCAGTTCCATTTGGTCCTCTTATTAATGATATTTTTTAATCAAGAGGGTATCTGCCAGACCTTTCAGAAAGTTTTTTTTTTTTTTTTTGTAATTAAATTACTATTTTGTGGGTAGGTAGTTTAAAGCTTGGTTCATCATCATTTTTTTTTATTATTAAAGGTGTTATAATATGTGACAACATTCTCTTTTTTGTTGTTGTTTTTCAATTATTCCAGATTTGGTCAGTGAGGAAACCTGTCTTGTTTTGTTGCTTGTTTCTTGGAGGGCTTGCTTTCTAGCAGACAATGCTATAGTGTGGTTTGGACATGGTAGTGCATCTCATAAAAGACATCCAGTGTTTTCTAGTAGAGGGGCTACAGGAAGCTCTGAGGTGGCCTGCCACAGCCTGGGTGGGAGAGGCTAGAGTTATGGCAAGGCTGGTTGCGAGGGGATAGCCTATCCAACCCATTTCAACTTCTCTCCCTCTGGTCTTTATAATTCCTTTCTTTTCTGTTAAGTCTTGGATTATTTTGTACATTACTACCCCCTCTGAATTAGAACACAGGCTAATACCCTGCTGACTTTCAATCCCTTTCATCATGCCTTTGAAGACAGGTAGATACGACCTTTTGGCCTGGCACCACCTTCAGTGGGGTTTGTAAGGGTAGAGTGGTATCACCTTGGCCTGTGCGTGCTGTGTGTCTCGTTCTAGCAAAAGAATGACATGGCCTCTGGAAGTGCAACTATGCACAGTGATACACATGACCTTTTGTTTTCTATCCTGTCCTGATAGGAAAAGTCTTGCATGAGGAGCATGTGGAACTTCTGATGGAAGAATTTGCATTCCTGAAAAAAGAAGTGGTTGGAAAAGAGCTACTGAAAGGGTCTCTTCACTTCACAGGTCAGTTTTAGGCAGGATTGCAGGTCACAGGTTGAGGTCTCACAGCCAGCCAGCTTCTGGCCTAATGTCACTGACAACAGGAAATACAACTCAATGCTGTCAACTAGGCATCCTGAGGAGTCCCTTCAGAGTCTGGGGGTCCTCTTCTAAGGTGCGGTTCTGTTCTTGACTTAATACTGCAGAAGGAATTTCAGGACATGTCAGAATGAAACAAAGTTAGTGAGCTGGTTGATGAAACAATGAAAGGATGCACTTGAGAGAGTCAGTGCCATCATATGAAGGGACTGTTGCAGTCAGCCACATGCCGCTGGGATGAATCTTCAAACCAGGCACAATTTGGGGGAGGAAAGTATTTATTTATAGCTGTAGATACAGGGGAAGAGTGTAACATGTACTATGTGTAGTAGCTCTTAAATTCTGTGAAGTGGTATTATTATTCTCAGGATATAGGGAAAGAAACAAAAGCCCCAACAGATGACTAGCTTCACATAGGCCACACACCTGGCATGACAGGGCCAGGTGGGGTTTCACTGTGAGGCTTAAGCTCTTAGTGGCTGTTCAGTAACTTATTCAGAGGACTACAACAGATGGTGACCAATTTAGAGGGACTTTGTTTCCGCTTTCATTTTGACACTTAGGTATCAGTGATTTTTGTTGCTTTTATTCATAATTTGGTTTTTTTCAAATGTGCTATTAAGTGTGAATGCCAAAGACATAAGACATATTGGGTTTATAATAAAACAAATATGAAGTTTTAAAAATTTATGTTTAAGATTTGTGCTGAGGACAGAAGAAAGTCAGTTTCACAACCAGATTAGACACTCCTGTTGACTGTGCTTGTATGAAGACTAAAAAAAAACTTTTAACATTAGGTCAACTTTTTTGTTATTAAACTAACTAAAATGCATTACTGCTTTCTTCACCCTAAAACTATCAGAGCTCCATCACCCTACTACCATTCATATATATACATGAATCTGAGTTTCAAAGGCTAAACTAGTTCTTTCATTTACCAGAGCTCTTTAAATCATTATGTGAAGAGAATCTATATCTATATCTATTTATATATGTATGCATAACTGTACTAAAATAAAAACATCAAACTCTGAAACTTCTCTTCTCCCTGACTGTGTTGACTACTGTTACTATCCTGTCTTGTTTTAATAACAGAACTGGATCACGAGGGAAGCTTGCACTTCTCTACCTGAGTTTTCATCCTTTTATTGATTACGATGCGCACCTGCCCTGGGAGGAAATAAGTCCTCTTATTCACTAATCTGTGTCCCCCTCCATCTCCCTTGGGTCTTGCCTGTCTTAAAGTGGTCCCTCCTTTCTGGTTCCCTCACTTGTGACTCCCTGCAGCTGGCCCATTGGAAGAAGAACGGTTTGGCTTCCCTGCATTCAGTGGCATCTCTCGATTGACCTGGCTGGTCTGCCTCTTTGGGGAGCTTTCTCTGGTTTCGGCCACTTTGGAAGAGCGAAAGGAAGATCAGTATATGAAAATGACTGTGCATCTTGAGACTGAGAATAAATGGTGAGTCATGAGAAATGGTGAGAAGGAGACTTCTTGACATCCTCAGGTGTTCACAATGGGGACTCCGTGGGAGGTTTTAGGGGCCATAATCTGCTTCCAGACCCAGGACATTGCCTGCTTCTGAAGAACTGCGAACTCATTTATGTTGCCTCAATCCACCCTTTCAGCATTACTGTGAGAGGAACTCGCAGGGCTAAAGCAGGTTACATAAGTCATGCAGGTAACAAATATAAGCTTTATTATTTACTTACTTGAGAGATGGGGTGTCCTTGAGTTGTTCAGGCTGACCCCAAACTCCTAGGCCCAAGTGAATATCCTGTCTTAGCCTCCTGAGAAGGGTTTACAAGTGTGTATCATTGCACTATTACATATTAGTTATAAGAAAATTGAGGTGCAAGAAACATCTTGAAATTGTGGATTGCCTCAGACCTCTTCCAAGACTTTCTTATTTGAAAGAACATACAAAGATGTCTTAGGAACATAAGACTATTTGGAATAAAATACCTTAAATTTATTTTTATCCAGTGCTAAAGTAAAGCAGTGAAAAAGTTACATTCAAGTTCATTTTAGTTCCTTCTTTTTCTTGCTTGCATTATTTGTGTTATTTATTAGAGGGCCTCACTAGGTAGTCCAGGCTGGTGTTCAACTTACTGTGTAGCCCTGGCTAGTCTCAAACCCAGCTTGTCCTGTGAGCTTTTAAAACTAGTCAAGGGAACTGGTTTTATATGAAGTTAAACTTTTTGATAGTCTGCAATCATTAATTTTTAGTTTGAATTGGAACCAAAAATTTTGGTCTTTAGTTTTTCCTTTATCAATTTAACTATTGCCTGTCTAACATAAGGAGGATATTTTTATTTACAGGCAAGTATTAAGCCCTCACATATAATTTAATTCATTTCCAGCATTGGAAACTAACTGAACTATGTTTCAACCAGACGAAGTTTTTGTATCCCATGATGTAGAAAAGGCCATTTCACACTAAAAATGCAGCCTTGGCCTTTGTGTGACTGAAAGAATGCTTTGGGATTCCTGGGATTATTATCTCTTTAGAAAACTTATCTCAGGCAGCAGGCTAGGTCCACTCCAGCTAGAAGGAGACATCTCAGCAGGCTAGGTTTACTCTAGCTAGGAGGAGACATCTCAGTCAGCAGGCTAGATCTACTTCCTGCTAGAAGGAGACATGTCAGTCAGCAGGCTTGGTCCATTCCAGGTAGATGGAGACAGCTTTCTAGGACTTAATTGTTTCACATTTGGAGCCATTCTTGGGGGCTAGAATTCCTCAAATTGCTTTTAGACCACAAATGGAGTGCCGCAGAATAAGGTGCAAGGAGGAATACTGGGTAAAGGGAAGGGTTCTTGAACGATTACCAGGAAAAGGACTGACAAGACATAGGTCAGCGCTGAAGTCCATTGTACAGATATTACAGTAGTAGTAGATAATGTTATTGAGTGCTTGCTATGGACCAGGCATAGACTAGCCCTTTTTCAAGAGTTTCATCATTTAAGAAACTGAGGTTCAAAGAATTTAAGTGACTCTCAAGAGACCCTATATTAGTCAGATTTTCACCACTATGACATATACCTAGAAATAGTTGAAAAGACTGATGACTTACTTCATCCTATGGTTTCAGAAGCTTCAGGTCTGGTTCATTTGTTCCATTCCAGTTGGCTGGTAGTGAAGCAGAACACCCTGGAAGCCGGGATGTATAGTAGAGGAGGCTGCTTATCTCATGGTGTCAGGAATCAAACAGCAAAATAGAGGAAGCATCCTGAAGATAAACCCTCCAAGAAAATACCCCATTGATCTGCTTCCTCCAGATAGGCTCCATTTCCTAGTTTCTAGCAACTCCAAAAACAGACCTAACCAAGTTCTGCCCATCAGTGAATGGAACATTTCATATTCAAACCATAACAACCAAAGAGGTAACATCTGGTTATATGGCATACACACTCAGGCTACCTGTCTTCACAGCTGTGCTTGAATGCCTCTGAAGTCTGAACCTTATTGGGGTCCTCCCATGTCCACAAGGTAGATTTTGTTTGCTTCAGATCCCAGAGTTAGCTAGGAAACCAAATTGTAACAGATCCAGAGGAAGTTTAATAAAAAAAGTTTAATAAAAGGCTGGCCCCATTTTTACAGATCCAAGCAGAGAGGGAGAGACCCAGCACCAGCAACTCAAGCAAGCACACTCCAACTTTAACAAACAGCAGGATTGTCAGACTTTAGCTCTGAGTGTTTTTGGTATATGTATCGCTGGAATTTCTTATCCACCCCAGAATCACCTAGGGCTAAAGCCTAAGATCTGGCCTAGGTGACATCTCCTCCAACCAGGCACTGGAGAAAAACTTTTACATTTTTTAATCTATTGGGGGGGCATTCAGTCAAACTACCATAGTGATTTGCAGGTTTCTTTGTACTCCTTAATCCAGCCAGGTTCACACCTAGCATAATCATTGCAATCTGAAATGGGTACTTGTCCCCTTTCCTTCAGTCCCACACCTGATTGCCTTACTTGGTGATCACAAACATAAGAGGGCAAATGTGATTTCCTCTATTACCTTAGCACCCCCAATTTAACCTGGTCAGCCCAGGCCTGACCTACTACATGTGTGTATGTTAGTGCATATGTGTGTGTGCGCGCGCGCGCGTGCGTGCGTGCGTGCGTGCGTGCGTGCGTGCGTGTGTGTGTGTGTGTGTGTGTGTGTGTTTGGGATCACAGATGGATGCATTACTTTGTATCCAGCTTCATGTGTGTGGGGAATTGTACCCATGTTAGGCCTGCAGACTTTGCAAGCAAGTGTCTTTACCCCGCTGAGCCATCTCCCCAGCCCTTTTCTTATTTGTTTGTTTGTTTTTTCTCAAGGTATGATTTTGTTCTTAGTCCAGGCTAACCTGAAGTTCACTATATATTCTCAGACTGCTCTTGAACTCACAGCAATCCTCCCACCTCTGCCTCCTGAGTGTTGTGATTAAAGGAACGTGACACCATGCCAGACTTCCTTATTCTTAACCCTGTTTTATCTGGAGCAAAGGAGTTAAGAAAAGCAAAGAGAAGTAACTAAAAGCCAACAAAACTCATTTCATTCCTGGCACTTTTTCTGAAAAGAAATGAATATATGTATTTTTATATATGTGGTGATGGAAGCTTCAGGATACCATATTAATAAGAAATGTGGAAAGAGAAATATTTGACAGTGACAAAATATAAATTACATAATCTATCATAGACATGTAGACAATATCACAGTAAAAGAATCTAGGATATTAAAATAAGAAAAGAAGATAAAATTGTTTATGTCTTCATTACATGTCAATTTCCCATAGAATAATATTTGAAAACAGCTTACTAAACTAGAGACACTCATTTAGATCAAGTCTGTGGGGATTTTATTTAAAACTTTTAAAATCAATACTGTGTAGTCTTTAAAAGATACTTAGTAGAAAAAACAAAGGGCCAGAGATACCTCGCACATCTGAAGGCCTGTGTTCCATCCCCAGCATGACAAAAAATTAATACTGTATATTTATATGATTTTACATTTCCCTAGGTATAATATTTAATGCAGTATTTACTTAAGCTCAGAGTTGAATTAGTCAAAAATCTATGTTTTGTACTTTGCTAAAGACAAGGGACACCAGGGAAAAGAGATTCTGGAGAAGTGAAGTTTATTTGGGGAGTGCTTTGTTTAACAACTCAAGGCCATTTTCTGGCATGTGTTCATTAAGAGTATTCTTTGAGAACCCAATGAAAGAACTCAAGAATGCTTCCTCATCAAATACGCATCCATGTGGAGACAACAGTGTGCACATAGTCACATGTGCCTGTGGATTGCCTGTCCTCCATATCTGAGGCCCGCAAGACTCAGGGTACAAACTTCTGAATAACAAACTGTTGTTCACACAAAAGTCACTTACTAAAAAACACAACACAAAAGTATGCTTGTCAGGAAAGTTGGAAATATAGTTAGTTACTTATAGCCTTTGGGTGGTGGTGGAGATCAAGGTGCCCTGAGCCGTCATTGCAGAGGAGATGGCTGCATAATAAAGACCTGGCTCCAGAAGTCAAGTGCAGGCAAGTACCCACTTGTTTTCCTTTGTGGTTCCTAAAATTAGGAATGTTTTTGTCTTTGCAGCCCACTGTCCTGGATTGAGGAGAAAGGACCCGGTTTAAAACGAAACAGATACATAAGCTTCCATTTCAAATCTGGGTCTCTCGAGAATATACCCAATGTGGTTGCCAATAAGAACATATTTCTGAAAGACCAAGACATATTTGTGCAGAAGCTCTTGGGCCAGGTCTCTGAGAAGGAGCTGGCTGCTGAAAAGAAGCGTATCCTGCACTGCCTGGGACTGGCTGAGCAGATCCAGAAGCTCTGCCACCCGAACAAGTAAGGAGGCAGCTACAAGTTCCTCCAGCTCACAGCTACAATTTGGTTGTATCATCACTTCTTCTTTAGCCCTTTCATTAACAATTAAACATGTTGGGTAAAGAGAATGAGTGTCCTCTGATGATCTGTCTGTGTGTAGGTTTTGGGGAGAGGGGAGCTGATACTTGATGATGGGGGCATCCCACAAGGACAAATAAGCACCCCTCTGTGGTAGACCTGATATAAGGGTTTATGCTCTAGGCTTCATTTAGTCTTCCCAGCATCCCTTTTAGAGGGACATGGCCATATTTCTTTCCATGACCATAGCGAAAAAGCTTGTTTGAAGCCATCCAGATGATAAATAGCAGAAGTGGACTTGAATGCCTGCCCATGCTCCAAACCTTACCAAATCCTGCCTTGAATTGCATTCCCTTGCATTCATTCCCCCCACAGATAGTCACGGAGTGATGGTGATTGGAATTCTAAAAATAAGTAAATTATAATCACCACCTTTAGTAACTAAATGGTGTTGGAAGGGATCCAGATCCACAAAGGGCTCATTATAACATAGTTGGTCCAATAAAGGCATCCTCACTGTTGTCCTGGAGAAGTAGTCAGAGACTTCAAACCTGGATCTTACTAATGCCTAAACAGTAGGTTGATCAGGGAAGGGTTGCTTTCCAGTAGAAGGGTGCCAGGAGCAAAGGTATTTGTGGAAAAGTAACCTAGAGAAACCCTTGTCAACAGTATTGGGTTGCAGGAGGAAATCCTGGAGAGAAGATCTGACTTGGTGGTGGGGAGGGGGCAGATTTCATAAACAGGAGGCAAGGTACAGTTTATCATTGAACGGAAGAGTGACATGGTAAGTCCTCCAGCTTAGGGTAAGGCCACCCCAAAGCACACTGCCAACAACACACCTCCTCCAGCAAGGCTCCACCTTGTAGCCCAGGAATTCACTCTTTATTTTCAAGGTGGACTTGAACTCATGGCGATCCTCCTACCTCTGCCTCCCAAGTGCTGGGATTAAAGGTGTGTGCCACCATGCCCAGCTTTTGCTTTCATTATTCTTTGGCTAAAAAGAAAGGTCATATCCATCAAAAAGTCTTCTAAATGTCCATGTTTATCTCCTTTCACCCATGCTTCTCTTACTCCTGGCTAGAGAATCCTCATTTTACAGACAGCAGTGAATAACAGGGAGACCCAAGCCCCATCAGAATAAGAAGAAAAGAAAGCCAATTGCCTAGAATTTGATGAACCATCTCCATCAAAGCTTCCAGGGCCCAGAAAACATTACAGAGAAAGTGGTGGGGAAAAAAAAAAAAAACGTGCTGTACTCACTTCTTACCTGAGAACTTGCTCCAGGAGATGGTGGTATACACCGAGGAGACTCAAAACTCATCAAAGCAGAGAATTAGCAGTTTTAAATAGCTCAACATTAAAGAGTCTCAATAACACATCCTTCTTGGTTCATGGAATGTTGCAGAACAGGTGGAAAATGTAAGAGCTACAGGGTGGAAAGATCTCTGAGGAATTGCTCCCCTCTCCTGCCCACAGAGTGATCCATTATTGATGACCAATAACCGCTGTGAGCAAGGCCCTCAGTGGGATGAGGGCAGAGGGAAGGGGATATAAGCGTGTAACCCAATGGGAATATGACCAGTATGCAATATGTTCATATATTGAAGTTCAGAAGGAAAATTGAAATAACTATATTGTAAGGAGACCACTGAGGCCTATCAGTATCCACAGTGTAGTGGTTTCATTCAGGTATCATGTATAAACTTAAGGTGTTCTGAATACTTGATCGACAGCTGATGGCAGTTTTAGAATTGGAACCTTGATGGGAATGTGCTTGTGGATGTTATAGCCAGCTTCCCTTTGCCAGTGTTTGGCACACCTTCCTGCCGCTGTTTGCAGGGCTGTGGCAGAGGTGATGTCCACCCTCTGCTCATGTCATTGTTTTCCTGCCATGATAGAGTTCCCTCTCAGGTCTGTAAGCCAAAATAAACCCATTCCTTCCACAAGCTGCTTTAATAGGGTTCTTTTTTGTTTTACTTTTGTTTTTTGAGGTAGGGTCTCGAACCAGCTCAGGCTAACCTGGAATTTCTTCTATAGTCTCAGGGTGACCTTGAATTTATGCCATCCTCCCACCTCTGCCTCCTGAGTGCTGGGATTAAAAGCGTGGGCTATCATGCCTGGCTAGGGTTCTTTTTTGTATAGCAATGAGAAAGCAAACTGCAACACACAGTTATCCTCAAAAATTGAGTGTGTTCCCTGCCACAAAGGGTGTATTTCCTGACCATAGTGCCTTTAACAAATTAAGCCTCTTCCTGCCTGAATTTAGTGTGTCCACATCTGGTCCTTTTCCTGTCCACAAGTGCCTCACATGATTGTCTCCTACCCAGAGGCTATGGCGGGGTGTCACCAGACTCCCTCACTTGTGAAGGTTCCAGGCGTTGATCAGTCTTTAAGAATAAGTCAGCTCTCCAGACGGTGCATGGCTATAGCCTTAGAAGATATGGGAGATGACATGGTTTCTGCCTCTATGCTATCTGCTCACAATGGTAAGGCCACTGTCGCTTCAAATCTCCTACTGCACTTATGACTTTAGAAACTGTGGACTTATCCTAGTTTTAGAACTGTCACTTCTCCCTGGAGCTACCTGGAATCTTGTGAAGAAGGCTTCATTTTCTCCCTTACCGGGGAGCCTGGACTGAAGCTTCTGCCGGTTCTGCTACATAGCCTTTCTGTTTCTCCATGGTTTCTAGCTGTCCTGTCTCCTCTTTCATTCCTGAGGCTCTTCCTCTGCTTCCCTCTGGAATAGAGTCTATTGTTTGTTAGGAGCTGAACTGAAACCGCATCTCTGAGGTTTACTCAGATGGATCACAATTGACAGGGGCTGGGTAGTCAGTTCAACAACCACCATCTGTATGTTGGAGAGGCCGACAGCCCTGTAGCTGCTCATTCTATGAAGATGGATGCCTCAATAGTCCTAACCTGATACTGAAGTTCTGAAAGATACCTGGAGGGTTGTTGGTCCAAGGGGAAACTTAGAGAGACTGGATTCTGTTGTCAGTAGAGAACAGCAACAGCAGCAGAGGTAAATTCACCAGCAAGAAGTGAAGACAGCTGAATAAGTAGTGCTTTCCTTCCTTTTTCTTATATCTGACCATCACTAGAAGAAGGTGTTGCTCATTCTGGAAGAGTCTGATTCCCTCAGTCCTTCCTGGAAATGCCCTCACAGACCCACCCAGGGGCATATGTGCATTGATTCCAGATCAAATCAAGATGAAAATCAAGATTAACCATTACAAGTCCTCCACTTGTCAATTTGACTCCTAAACACCTCTCTATGTCATGCTTAATTTCCACATGAGGACAATAACCATATATAGCATAACTATGCCACTGTATTAGGGTCTCTAGAGGAACAGAACAGATGGGATGAATATGTAGGGAAAAGGGGATTTATTGGACTATTTTATAAAACACAGGTCCTACAGTTGAAGAGCTGCTCAGTCCCTGAGTCTAGATGCAGGTGGAAGAAGCATGGGACCAGCATGGTACCTAGTCCATGAGACTGTCACCGGGAGTCAAAGAGCCAGACAACCACTCAAGCTGTGAGTCTGGACACAAGCTGAACAGTAGTAGGAACCAGTAACTGCTCAATCCACAAAGCTAAACAAATAGCAGAAGCATGCACAAATGAGCAGCCAGGGGAGCCAGGCCAAAAGCACCCACCAGTGACTAGCACAGGCAGCCAAACTAAAGAAGCAAAGGCAAAAGCTCCAGTATTGTCCTGGGGCTCCTTTATATACAGTCCCCAAAGAAAGGCACACCCACCCTGGAGGGAGAACTTCCTCAGTTACTCTTGCCTGGAAACACCCTCCCAAGACCTGATTATTTTTGCAGGTAGGTTATTAAAGTCTTGCACTGAGAGTGCTATGGGACCCTAGTCTTTACCATTAACAAGAGGACAGCCACAGCACTAGGGCCCCTTTTGGGACAACCCTGAAGGAAAACGGTGAGGAGAAATCTTCACAATGGGCAAACTTTGGACAGTGTATATGATTGTGCATTTTCTTGGAAGGAAAACAAGGCTAGATGTGGTTATATACTGATTCATGGGCTGTAAGAAATAGTTGGGTTTGATGGTCAGGAACTCAGAAGGAATATAACTGGAAAACGGGTGAGAAAGACATTTGGGGTAGGAGGTGTGAGGGCAGATCTCTCCAAACTAGTAAAGGTTGTAAAGATACTTGTGTCCCAGATAAAAGAGGATGACTTCAATAATAAGGAGACACCAGTCAACTTCCCCAGCCAGCTCTGTTATTGCCCAATGGACCCGTGAACAAAATGGCCATTGTGGTAAGGAGAAACTTCCATTCACCAAGCTTGACCAGGTTATGGCTATTGCTTCTGAATGCCACTGCTGAGTCCCCATTATAGCACCATTTCTCAGGGTGACTAGCCAGCAATGTGGTGGTAGGTTATATATGGGACCATTTCCATTGTGGAAAGGGAAGCTTTGTCCTTACTGGAATAGTCTATATTTGCTTTCATTGCAAGTAGTGTTTCTACCAATACTACCACCCATGGACTTACCAAATGCAGAGAAACTTCTGACTTCACTGAAACCATAGACCAAATGGAATTAACAAATATCTACAGACCATTTCATTCAAACACTGCATAATACACATTGCTTCTTAGTATTCCAAGGAAATTTCTCTAAGATAGATCACATAATGATGGTAATTTTTGTCAACTAGATGAGATTTAGAATCACCATCAAAACAGATCTATGGGCATGTCTGTTTGTATTTCTTTATTTGAGGGGGAAGACCCATCCTAAATGAGGATCGCACCATTCTATGGGCTTTCTGTCCTAAACTAAAAAAAGAAAGAGCTGACAGAGCACCAGTGTTATTATCTGTTTCCTGTCTGTGGGTCCAATATAACCAGCTGCCTCAAACTCCTGCCCCATGCCTTCCCTGTCAAGATAGACTGTAACCTGAAACTACAAACTGAAATACACCCTCTTTGCCTTTCCTTAAGATGCTTATCAGTCATTTGGCCACAAAAATTAGAAAGTAACTAATACAGAGACAAAACAAGTCTTAAGTAATACAGGAAAATTGAAACAATAACTTGTACTCTATCTGGCCAAAATAGAATAAAACTGGAAATCAACAACAAGAGATATGGCAAAAATTTATATACACAAATTCATGGAGACTGAAGAGCACACTGTTGTATGATGAGTGGGTTATCAACAATACCAAGAAGGAAATAAAAGCCAGGTGTGGTGGCGCACGCCTTTAATCCCAGCACTTGGGAGGCAGAGGTTGGAGGATTGCCGTGAGTTCAAGACCACCCTGAGACTACATGGTGAATTCCAGGTCAGCCTGGACTAGAGCGAGACTCTACCTCAAAAAACCAAAGAAAAAAAAGGAAGGAAATAAAAAAATTCCTAGACTAGAATGAACATAGAAGTCCAGCACAGCAAAACTATGACATACAATGACAGCAGTCCTAAGATAGTTTAAAATGACAAGTGCCTACAATATATGACCTTGGAAAAACAAAATTAATAGATAAAAGAGATGAGATTAGCAAATGGAAAGAGAAATTAAAACAAGATAACCAATTTAAATATATCTATAACAAGATTGCCAAAGCTACATTGCTGGAGGTATTAGCATACTTGGTTTCAAGTTTTATTACAGACCTGTAGTGACAAAAACCGCATAGTACTATCACAGAAACATACACATAGGTGAATGGAATAGAAGAGAGAATCCAGATATAAAGCCATGCCTCAATAGGTCATGATTTTTGATAAAATATATATTACAGAAAAGGCAGTGTCTTCAACAATTTTTTTCTGCGTAAACTGGATATCCATACATAGAGGAAGAAAGTAGATCCCTATCTCTCACCCAGTACAAAAATCAACTCCAAATAAATCAAAGACCTTAATATAAGACTTAAAACTCTGACATATTAGAGGAAAAGTAGGGAAAATACTTCAAAGTATAGGTATAGGCAAAAAATTTCTGAATAGGATTCTAGTCACACAGGTAGTAATGCTAACTGATGAATGAGATCTCATGAAATTAAAAAGCTTCTGCACAGCAAAAGAAACAGTTGATTGACGAGCCAGTATACAAAACAGGAGGAAATCTTTGTTAGTCAGACATATGACAGAGGATTGATGTTTATAGTATACAATTTAAAAACCTAAATAGCAAGAAATGAAAACACTCAATAAATGGGTCTTCTAAAAAAAAAACACATATAGCTAATAAACACATGAAAAAAATTTTAATTTACTAGCTATCAGAGAAATGCAAATTAAAGCTACATTTAGATTTCATCTCTCCACAGTCACAATGACAAGATTAAGGAAACAAATAATGACAGATGTTAGTGTGGATGTGGACAAAATGGGACCCTTAAACACTGCTCCTGCAAATGTGAACTAGTCCAGTCACAATACAAATCAGTATGGAGGTAAGGTTCATCACAAACAAGTTGTCTTGGAGAATGGAAAAGATAAAAATAGCCAGAGATTCTTGTGACTTCTGAAAAAAAATGTCTTTTAACATTAGGGCATATGTTCTTAGGAAATATAATGTGTTGTTCTTGGAAGGCAAGAACACCTCACAGTAACTTCTCTCAAAGTGTTCAAAGAGAAAAGCCAAACTTAGCATTCTGAAAGTGTTGTTTTATAAGGAGCTAACAAGAGCTTCTTTTTTACATAGTGAATGTCTGGGACGAGGAACTAAGGCTTGTTAGGTTGAAACTCAGGCTCCAAAATAGAGTCCACCCACAGCACAGCACCTCAGTTTCCCCTGAAAAGAATTCCGGAACCAGTGTGGCAAGCTTCAAGAGACATGTCAACGTCAACACCAACAGGAGTTACAGATAAAGCCTGCCTAGTAAACCCCCTCCTGCTGTGTTTCTGTCTGGCCAGAGGGACCTTCCTTTCCCAAAGCTGAGAGCTAAGTGATCACCTAGGCCCCCCACATGGGAGCCTCCATGACAAATTGTTGGACTTCAGTTTCACTTCCCCTTCTAATCCCAGATCTGACTTTTTCAGGCAGCTTTTTCTCACAGCTCGGTGTTCTTTCTCTGATTGAAGCCTTTTCTTTCAGAGTGGTCTCATGGTAGTCTTGGTCACTTTTAAACCTTACAAGGTTCAGATGAGCAAAGAACAGAATCTCCTGAGGCTCCATGTGAGAGTCACCTCAAACTATATCCTTTCATGGAATGCAGCAAGTGAACAGTCCCAGGCTTTTGCAATACTTCTTCATAATTTCTTCATAAGCAACATGCTTCTTTCACTTCATGGCAAAAAAAGAGTTTTAAATAAAACAAAATAAAGCACGAGTACTTTGAAACAGAATGTGTTGGTCCAAAAAGGCAAACAGACTTCACACTAACTTCTCTCATCCACCTCAGTATTAAAGACCAGTCTTAGCTTCTGGCATTTTACAAAGCACCCAAAGAGGCCTCTTTTCTGTAGTGATAGGTTGGAAGGAAGTGCAGTAAACCACAGGTGCACAAAGAACAGAACTGAGGTTCCCATGTAAGGTTTCTGGTTTCACAAACCAAGTTTTCTGAAAAAGTCAAACAGATAAACACAGTCATAGGTTTCTGAATACCTTTTTTTCATAGGCTTTACTATGCTTTTTAAAAAATTCCCAAAATAGCAATTTTCAAACATGAAGTTGTAGCAGGGACTGGGCACAGAGGGTGAACACTCTGGGCTTCACCACTGTACTTCTCCAGAGTTTGTGTCTCAGAATGCCAAAGAATTGGACAATTTCGACAGAGAGCATTTTCTTATCACACACGTTTATTCTAGATTGGAGTCAGTTCAGAGGATTTGGGAAAGAGATTGGGGAAGCAGCCCAACCACCAAGTCCAGCCACCCGTGTGGGGAGAACACTTGGGAGAGGTTTTAACAGTAGTCCCAATCCAGCCCTGAAGATCTGATGGCTCCCTGGGGAGCAGCTGCTATTCAGTCCACAATGTGAGGCCGAGGAAACTGGGTTCCAATATCCAGGGACTCAAGATCTTTCCCACATGAACTTTTTCTCATGATGGGAACTCTCTATTATCTTTCATTTCCTGCCTAGTTAATTAAACAGCATAAATTTTGACCAAAACCTTTGCCACATATTCTCCCCACACTGGTGGCTGGACAACTCTGTAACTCTCCATGTTCCCTTAAATAAAGTCTCCCACTATACCTTACCATCTTGTTGTCTATTATTTTAATTCTTTAACTTTGTAGACAAGTATTAGGGCACTCCTTAAATTTTGGGGTGCATTGGAATTTTTGCTGGTCCTTATCCTCAGCTCACCCCTCTATAGATTCATCACCATATTCCTCACAAGCTAAGATCCCCCAAGATATGCAAGAGGTGTAGATAGAGACTTCTTCACACCTTGTATTTTCATAGGATTAACAGGCCTTATTTCATTTCCACAAAGTACTGTTTTGAACATTGTGTGTAGTAAATAAACTGTGTTGATTCTTAAAGGAAGATACCCCTCATACTGATTTCTCTCACGGAGTCCAATAACAAAAGCCAATCTTGGGATTCGGAGGGTGATATTTTATAAAGGCCTAAAACAGTCTTCTTTATCCATGTGAATACCTTGGTAAAAACCACTGAGAACCATGTGCATAAAGAAAAGAATGTGCTGAGCTTACACCAAGATTCCACTCTCAAGCAATGCAATAAATGCACATAGTCTCAGGCCTCTGCACACATGGTTTTTTCATAGACTGTAAATCCTTCCTTCCATGATGGAAACAGCATTTTTGAAAACACTAAGTCTTATGTGAAAGGAAACAATGTGTTCATCCTAGAGGAAAGATTCACATCAGAGTAGTTTCTTGAACTAAGTGCAAGAAGCAGAGACAGGATTAGGTTTGTCAGAGTCTTATTTTGTAAAGGCCTAACACAGCCCTCTTTTCTCACAATGAATACCTTTTTAAAATTAATATTGTTATTATGAATAAGTATATACATTGTATGAGCAAATCTTGTGATGGTATCACCATTTCCCTCCTCTCTGTCCCTACCCACTGGGAAACTTACTCGGTGTGTATACTGGATCTGTCCATAGGTTAGGGGGTGTTGCAGTCAGCTTTCTAGTTGCTGCCCAGAAAGAACCCAAACAAAAGCGGCTTGTAGAGGAATGGGTTTATTTGGCTTACGGACTCGAGGGGAGACTCCATTCTGGCAGGGAAAACGATGGCATGAGCAGAGGGCTGGACATCACCTCTGCCACAGCACTGCAAACAGCGGCAGGAAGGTGTGCCAAACTCTGGCA
>PVHP010004149.1:0-16840 GCA_004024765.1 Zapus hudsonius | reverse complement strand
GACACCTGGATCAAACCATGACAGGGGGTTATGAGCAGCACCAGAGTTAGTCAGTTTTTCTTTTTTCTTCCCACTTTGTGTGTTGTTGCTGGACGTGGAGGGGGGGTGCTATGTTTCCGGAAATTCTCTCCCACAATGGCTCTTACATTCTATCTGCCCCTTCTTACACTCAGTTTTCTTAGTCATAGTGGGTGAGTTTTAAGTCTGCTTTATTGTTTTTCATCTTAACCATCACTGGATTTTTGCCCTGGGTTGTGTTGTGTATCGTTGGTGTCTGTCTCCATTGACCTTTCATGGCTTATCAGACTTGCTGTGGTGATTGGTCTCCTGTTTGTTTCCTCATGTTCTCATAGATTTCATTTGGGCTCTGTGTGAAGGCCAGGGGTGGTATGTCTCCTGCCAGGATGTCAGCCATTATCCAATATCTTGTTGGTGGAATTGAGTTGTCCCCATCTCTCTCATTGTCTTCTGAAAAATACAAACAGAATCTCTATCAGAGAGTTAGATCAATATAGGTTAAATGAGAAAAACTTTGCTATTTTGGCTAGATTCTAATGGGTGTAGCCTGTTTGTAGCTCTCTGGTAGTGGGAATTTCCCCTAGGATCCCAGGGTTCTTGGTCTCCATAGGATTTTGCCATGGATCCCAGTTCCAGTTAAGGGTTCCTTGTCACTAAGCAGATTTCTTAGCCAATCAGTAAGTCGTTGATTACCCTCCTAGGTTTAGCACCACTATTGCACAGATGAGCATTTCTTGACTTGCTGGCCTTTTCCATATAGCAGTGTGTTCAGCCTTCTTGTGACAACTGTATATTTTGTACATCAGTGGTCTCTGCTTTCTCCAAATATCATTGACCAATTTCCCCTGGCAGCTCATGCAACACCTTCCAGAGCTACACATGCTACCATCTGGAAGCTGTTTACCATTCTGGATCTAGAAGGATCTTTTGGTGTTGTTTGATGACACTCTGTGATTTCTTCAGCAATAGGGTCTTACCTTAGGCCTGGGGCAGTTATTCAAGAGCTTTGACAGAAATCTGTCACATTTTGGGGACCTGTATCTTGGCAGGGAACAATAAGGCTTGGGCAATACACTATAAGAGTCAACAAACTAACTTCTCTCAAGGAAGTCAACAGTAAAAATGGTCACTGGCTTCTAAATACTGTTTATATTCATGGCCTCTAACATGCTTCCTTAACGTCTGAAAACAGTGCTTCTTAACAAGCAAGATATGTGTGAAACAGAAAGTACTAATCCTAGAAAGAAGATTCACTTTTATCAGTGAGTGCTAAAAAGACAAGGTAATCTCCGGTGTTTGAGAGTGTGCCTTTGTAAGGCACAAAACCTGGCCTCTTTCGCATAATGACTATTCTGGGAATGAAGGAACAGGCACACACAATCAGAATGGGCTTGGGTCATATTTAAGACTTATCGGAAACTGCTTTCTCAGCAAATGGAAAATGATCAACAAACTCACAGCCAAACTAAAAGAATGAGCAGTCCAAAAATCAAATAAAACTGAGATGAAAATAGGGATATTACAGCAGATCCAAATGAAATTCTGAGGATCACTAGGGAATATTGAAAACATATATTCTAAAAACCTGGAAATGTAGAGGAAACATAAATTTATAGAAACATATGACCTGCAGAACTTGAATCATGAACATATGAAAGAATTAAACAAAACAAGCAATGAAATTGAAGCAAAAATTTAAAGTGTCTACAAAGAAAATCCCAGGCCTGGATGGATTCATTTCTGAATTCTACCAAATATCTAAAAAGTAGGCAATACCGATATGCCTGAAACTGTTCCACAAAATAGAAGAAAAGGCACAGCCAGATTCACTCTACAAGGTCAGTATTACACTAATACCACAACTGCATAAGTGCACAGCAAAACAGAACAGAAAACGATACCCCAATTTCCCTGATGAATATAAACACATAAATTCTCAATAAATTCTTGTGACTCATATTTGGGAACACATTAATAAGATCATACACCATGATCAAGCTGGTTTTATCCCAGGAATGCAAGGTTATTTCCATATATTCAAATCAAAAAATGTAACACATCACATGAATAGACAGAAACAGAAATCACATGATCATTTTTTAAGAAAAAAAGCCAGTGACAAATTGTAGTCTCATCCTTGATAACAGCTCTGAAGAAACTAGGAACAGAAGGAACATATATAATAAAGTTTATGTACAACAAAGCCACAGCTATTTACTAAATGGGGAAAACTGAAAGCATTTTCTTTAAAATCAGGGATGGGACAAGGGTCTCTCATTGTTCTTATTCAATATAATGCTTAAATTTTAGAGGAATGTACAAGGAAAAGAAATGAAAGGGATAAAAATAGGACAGGGGAAAGATAAAGTTTCAATTTTTGCAGACAACATGATATAATACTTTTAAGACCCTTATGACTCTACAAAAAAAAAAACCTTTTTGGTAAACCATTCAGCAAAGTGGTAGAATAAAAATTGAGAAATACATAAGTTTTCTCTATACCAATAAGGAACTTGCAGATAAAAATAAAAGAAGAAAAGTTCCACTCACAATAGTTTCAAGAAATATAAGACACCTAGAAATAAACCTATCCAAGGAGGTGAAAGACCTTTACAATAAAAACCCTACGACACTCGGTGCTTTCCCCACCCTGAGGAAACTTCCTCTCAGAGTGTCTTTTTAGTCCTGGTGGGCAAAGCTTCCATTCTGGAACCAGAGAAGGCATTTACTAACACCAACAGATGCTTGAATCTGGCACAAGGGGGCAGAGGAGGAAAATCTATTCAACAACTTTCATTTGGATAAGTGCCTCTCCTTTGGACTGGTTCAAGGTTTGGTGAGGCCAAGGACAGCCAGATAGCAGGCCTGACAGGCATTCTTTACTATGGAGGTCAGTTCCTGTCGTAAGAGTTGTTATTGCTAGGGTGACATCTCTCCCCATTGTAATGAGTCATCTATTCCCTTTAATTGCCCTCTGTAGGGGATAGGATAATAGTATTTCATCAACCACGTACATCCATGGCCGCTGTTAGTTACTCCCTTGTTCCAGATGCTGCTCTTCCTTCTGGGGCATATACTTATGACTTTCTGTCAACTGTCATTGGATGGAATAGTTCTGACTCTTGAGGGAGCTGTAAGGCTGTCCTTTTTGCCTAAGTATCTGCCAGCCTATTCCCTTGGGCAACATTTGACATGGTCCTTGTAGTGGATGACTGGCACTTGATTGGAGAGCCGAATAGCTTTCAACAGACTTAGAATCTCTTGCTTAAGTTTTTTGAGTGCAATATTGGCTGTGAGTGGCCCCAGCTCGTTCCAGATGGCTTCACGAGCATGTAAGATCATGAAGACATACTTTGAATCAGTGTATATGTTCATCTTTTTTTTTCCCTTTCCCCAGAATGAAATGTTAGTTCAGATTTCTTGGGTGAGGTGAAAAGGGTAATGAGGAAGCCTTATTTATTCATTGCTCTATGGCTGTCCACTGCAGGTGCCACTTGACATTTTCTATTCATAACATGATTGCTCCCAGCAGCAAATCATGTCTCCTCTGGATTTTCCAGGGGCTGGTCATTGAAGTCAGACCAGCTGGAACAACTGATGGGTTCTGAGGATCTCTAATGGATGCCCCAAAGGGAGTTTAGAGGCTTTTTCAATTAGCAGTACTGTGGTTGCCATAGCTATTAGACAAGGGGCCACCCTGATGTTACATCAAATTTTTTTTTGAAAAAAAAAAAAAGCTATAGGTCTTAATTCTGTCCTTAGGTATTTTGAATGTAAATGACCCCATATCCATCATACTTTTGATTAAACTTCCTACTTAGTCTTCAGCAGGCAGAGCCCTGCTGGAGGAGGTGTGTCACTGGGGCAGATCTCAAGTCCTGCCCTGAGGTGTTCAGAGTCAGCTGGTGCTTGCTGGTGCTATGGATGAAGGATGAAGTGAGTCAGCTTCTTCCGCAATGATGAAGCTTCCCTTGGACTCTGTAAACCTGAAATAAACCCTTTCTTCTCCTAAGCTGCTTTTGGTTAGGTGTTTGTCCCAACAACAAGATAATTACAAAAGTACCCCAAGGGCAGTGCCTTGTATTTATGCCACAGATAACAAGAAGGGCGTGCTTAGTGCTGGGGCTTTTGTGAGAACACACTTGATCTGATTAAAGGATTGTTCCACTGGAGTGTCCCAGTTAAGGGGCTCAGAGTCTGGGCCCATGATGGCCTCATTGTGAGGTTTTTCTACTAATTGGCAATCAGCACTCCAAAGTTTACAAAATCCAGCCATTCCCCCAAAATAATGATTTTGTCTCTTTGTCTTTGGTGGAATTAGTTTAATTATAACCATACCTTGAAATGGGGATAGTTGCTGTGTCCCAGGAGTCAAAACTTATCTTAAATATTGCTTCTTACTGAGTTCTCTGGGTCTTTTTCTGGGAGACTCAGTTGCTTCAAGAGAAAATTTAGGATTCTGGTGGTACTTTGGTCTGAACTTTCTCTGGTTAGGGCTACATGTCAAAATATCATCTACATATTATAGAATGGCTCCCTGCGACAAAATTACTTCCCTAAGAGCTTTTTCTAATATCTTAGCAAGAAGTTGGTGGATGTATCTGAATGCCTGGGGGAGGGCTATTCAAGTGTATTGTTGGTGAACTCCAGGGGTTGGGTCTTCCCACTCAAAAGCAAGCAAGCAACAGCAGTTAGGGAGTAAAGGAATGTAAACATGCCATGTTACAAGCCTAACAATGTAGACCACTTTAGACCAGGTGCCTGGTTTAGTAGACTATAGGGATTAGGCTCCAGAGGATGCGCTGGAACGACTGGTTCATTTGACAAGCTAAGGCCCTGCATCATAGGATTTCTTCCACTCAGTTTGATTTCTGGAAGGATGGGGTGCTATAAGGGCACTGGCAAGGGTCCTGCACGTCAGGTTTTAGAAAATTTTTAATGATAGGTTGTTGTCCTGATTTAGCCTTCCTCTTTAATACATACGATTTTCTTTTTATTTATTTAGTATTTTTATTGAGAATTGTATTGTATGAACATATTACCTATTGGTCATAGTCTTATCATGTTTTACTGATATATCTCCTTTTCTGTTTCCATCCTACTGAGGGCCCTGAAGTGGTGCTCTTCACTGTGGGATCTTGAATGTACCAGTCAGTTGTGTGTGGGGTGCTGGGGGAGGGGGAGGATTCCTCAATCCTTACATTCTTCCCCCACCCTCTTCTGCAATTTTTCCTAAACCTTGGAGGATTCTAAGACTACTTAAGTGTTGACTCTCAGCAGCCTCTGATTGCTTTGATGAGTTTTGACTCTTTCAATGTTTTTCACCGTTCTTTGGAGGAG
Organism: Zapus hudsonius; assembly: GCA_004024765.1. Lineage (NCBI taxonomy): Eukaryota > Metazoa > Chordata > Mammalia > Rodentia > Dipodidae > Zapus > Zapus hudsonius. The sequence goes on along the minus strand of PVHP010004149.1, from coordinate 11,482 downwards.
GTTCTCAGGCTAGCTGTGAGACTGGTAACCATATTTAAATAGGTACTGTTTTCTACTGAGGTATCTTATCCCAGATTTTATGTGGATTTTAACTAGACAAGAAGTTTTTTCTCAACCAGGGATCTCTGTATCCCAAACAGTTGATTTCACACTTTTTTTTAAAAGGATTTCTTGCAATACTTCAGAGGCTAGGCATATCACAATTCTAGGGGCATTATGAAATTACAAGAATGCCCCTCCCCATGGCTCAATAAATCTCTTCACAACGTGGGAGAATGGCATTGAGAGACAAGAAATGTGTGATTTTAAACTTGTTTTCCATTTGACAGATTACTGGGAGAGTAAAGCACTATCTTTGGGGTTCCCTTTTTCTCCCATTATATCTATAGATTGGGAGGAAAGATTTCCAGGGAAATAGGTGTGGATAGAGTGTATTGGTTACTTTCTCATTTTCAGGCCCAGGCTCTCTCCCTAAGCTCTGCAAACACTTCCACCACCAGCTAGAAGTCTCTGTCCTTTAAACCACTCTATTATCCCGGCCTTTGCACTTAAAAGGCTGGATCATGGTTGTTTCTGTGACTCCCTCTCTCTCCCTCCAAGACTGGTTTTCTGGCCCACTTCTACATTCTTGGCCTTGAGCTCAAGGTCTGATAAATCTTACAAGTTCAACAAATGCTTGTTGAATAGCTTCATGAAAGAGGTGGCATGTGAGCTACAGTGTGAAAAGATGATAGTGTCTGCGAGAAAGAGGGGGTGGACATTGTCCAGCCAGCAGTCATTGTCTGCGACACAAAGGTATACTTCAAAGGTGGGGCGAATTGTGGTGGAGCGCAAGCGGGGTGAGGCAGGAAAATGCTGGCATAGACACGCACCACCGTGCATGCTAGAGGTGAGGCACCGGAGTCCTCGGTTTTACACTCAGCCTTCCTTGTCCTTTGACTGTCCTTCCCATCACGCTGGGGCGGGGTGAGCACCCAAAAGCTATGCGGGAGGCGCAGGGAGAGGGCTGAAGGTGGCATCGCAGGAGGCCTTGGGGGCCTTGGAAGCCTTTCCTGGCTCCATCAATCTTGGCACGATGATCCCCTGCGGGACCGATGATGGGCAGCTCGGCACCCGCCAGGGGCCCCCAGACCTTTGATCCCCGCCCGGGCTCGCGCCCCCGGGCAGTGCGTCCCCCGCGGCGGGAGCGCGCCTGGGCGGCGGGGCGGGCGGGCGCGCGCGCGCGCGGCCGAGGGCGGAGCTGGTGCGCGGCGTCCAGGAGCCCCACCGGCCGGCTGATCGCGCACCCCGCTCGCTCCGCCGGCCGCCCTCGGCGTGGCAGCGCGCCGGTGACCCGCAGGGGCTCGGGGAGGACGCGGAGGAGCCATGAGCCGCGTGCCCGGGCGGGCGGCCGCGCTGCTGCTCGGGCTGCTGCTGGAGGTAGGAAGCCCGCGCTCCGGGCGCCGCGGGGCGCACCGGGCGCGGGGCCGGGGCCGGGGCGCGCGGGGCCGGCCGGCCCTTCCGCAGTCCTCTCGGTCTCCGTGCCCACCCACCTCCTTCCCCCGCGGGCTCCGTGACCTCTGCGTGTCCGCGCGCTCCCCGCGGCGGGCTCGGGTGGGAAGGGTCCCCCCGGGGCCGGGCAGCTCGGGGCTCGGTGGGAAGCCGGGGCGTGGGAGGAAATGTTACCCAATGCCGGAGACAGAGCCAGGGTGGCAGCGGGAAGGAACACGCCTGCTTTTGAAAGAAAGCGTAGGCATCGATCGCGGAGAGGATTCCACGGAGCCGGGGTGGTGGGTGATGGGTGCCCGCGAGCCGGGAGCCCGCAGCCCTGGTGGGGACCGGGGCCTCCCGGGCTGATCCTGTGACGCAGGCCACCCTTCCTGCTCCAGGGCTCCCCAGGCCGGCCAGCCAGCGGGTCTGCCCTAGAGCCTATTCAGGTCCCTCTCTGCTCAGCGCCCCTACTTTGAAGCGCCTTGCTTTAAGGCTGTCCATGTAAATGCGTAATGATAAATCCCTGCCTGTTTCTGTCCTGTTTCCTAGAGTAGTGAAAACTCCCTTAGTTGACTGGAAATGACTTCTTCGTGTCCCACCCCCCACGTACTAAAAAGTAATTGCTAGGAAATACTGGAGAGAAAGTATGCGTTCTTTTGAAAGGAAGGTTGGAGAAGTTTCTCTTAGCTCCAAGCGCTGGCTTGTTTTTGTTGGAAACATCCTTCTTGCTGGGTCTTTAATGTTTTGGACATGCCTCCTTGTTTGCATTCTTTCCATTTCTGAATTTTACACCTTACGAATCACATCCAAGGTGAATCAGAGACTGCTATTTACATAAAAACATATTCGAGATTACCTTATTGCATCCATGCCAACTCTTGCAGTCCTATAATTTTTAATTTGATGTTTAAATCCGTGCTTGATGAAATTCTCTATCATTCCCTTGTTTCTCTGCTTGCGCCCACACGTGTCTCATAGATAGGCCTTTATTCTGTGGTGATGTGCCTTGAGCTACCTTAAAAGATAGTATGGAAACAGTCCTTTCAAAACAGCTGGCTTTTTGGGGGGTGTGGAGGGCTGGGCAGCGTTTGTGGGCTCTTCTCAGTGTTTCTCTCTCACTGTGTGGGTTTCTAGTGTTTATTGAGGAGTGAATGGGAGGATTTCTGTCAGTAATGCCAACATTCAAGAGCTGGAAGTGGAAAGCCTCCAAACTGAGTGAACTGCACATGCATTTGGGGAAAGAACACTAGGTGACATCACAGATGACATACTCGTGCTTGTTGCTCAGCATGGGGTTTTTGTGTCTACTGCTTTGTTTCTTGGAAACCTCCATTGTCATGCCCAGTGTGAACTAAAGTTCCTCGAAATCAGCTGCACCTAGCTCTATGCCCTACAAGGCTGATTGGCTTTCTTAGCATCTCAGTGGTCATTTATTGTCCTCCTCTGTGTCTGATCTTATATCCTGCACTGTTAGTAAAGCCTTTGGGATGCAGGAACAGACCCTTAGCCTCCACCATCTGAGGTCTGTATCGGAAGCTGTAACTCGCCTACTTGACACACCAGTGTATTTGAAAAGTTTTTTTTTTTAAAATATTTTATTTATTTATTTATTTGAGAGACTGTGTGTGAGAGAGAAAGAGGCAGACAGAGAAAGAATGGGCGTGCCAGGGCCTCCTGCCCCTGCAAACAAACTCCAGACACATGTGCCACCTTGTGCATCTGGCTGGGGAATCAAAGTCAGGTCCTTCTGCTTTGCAGGCAAATGCCTTAACTGCTGAGCCATCTTTCCAGCCCTGAAAAGTGTTTTGATTTCACATTTTTTTTATTTAGTTACTATAAAGCCTAAATGAAACTGCTATGTTGGAACATGGAATTTGGGGTAATCCAAATCTGTGTTCCTGAGCAGTGGTCACTCATGTTTGGCTCCAGTATAAACTCATTCCTGTTGAGGTGAGAATTGTGCTTCTTGCATCAATACCAACAGGCTGTTTTGTTGCAAAGGAATTGTTTTCTCAGTGCTGAGACTCACACCCAGGTCCCCAGGGCCTTGCACATGCTAGGCAAGTACTCAGTACTCTGCCACTGAACTGCTTGTTCTGGCTGCCTGTCTTCCTTCCCTCCCTCCCTTCCTCCGTCCCTCCTTCCCTCTCTCCCTCCCTCCCTTCCTGTTTCCCCCTTTCTTGTATGCCTTGCTGCCAGAGATTGGGCCTAGGTCCTTTCATGTGTGCCAGGCAAGGGCTCTAGCCAGCCCTACACCCTGTTGTTTGGAAGCTAGATAGCCCAAGCCTCAGCCTTCAGCGCTGTGATTACAGTCATGGGCCACCACACCTGGCTGGATTTTATCTTCTTAATAGGGAATTCAAATCTTCTCTGAAAGGATAAAAAAAACCTCAAAGAACAAAAGACTCTAATGCCTTCACAAAGTCTGGGTGGTGGTAACTTTTGTTTTCTATGGTAAGTTATAGGTAGTTCACTTGTACAAGATAACTGTCTTGACTACCTATTTTGTGGTGGGAAAATTGAGTTTTTATAATTCATCACATGGAATTATATACGTGAAACTTTTATCTGGGATTTTTTTCATCTTAAATTGATTGTCCTGAATGTATTTTATTAGCATACTTTTGATATTTTTGAAGTCCCTAATCACATATGTAAATGTCCAATTACAGTTGCAGAGCCTGTGAGGAAGCAAAGGTCGTCCTCTAGCGAGTGTATTAAAACCACTGAGAGGCTTTTGATGGCTCCAGCTTCTGACTGCAACCCAGGTGTGGTGGCTTGAACTAAATGTCGCCCATAAACCTAATGGATGGCAGTTTGGGAGGTGGATCCCTGCTGGAGGAGGGGTGTTGCTGGGGGTGGGCTTTGGGGTGTTATAGTCCAGCTCCCACTTTACAGAAGTAGCTCACTCTTCCTGCTACCTCCTATCTGTTATCACAGTATGTGATGCCCAGCCTCTGCTCTGCCATGCTATGATGAAACTTCTCCCTCAAGACTATAAGTTGAAATAAACCCTTTCCTTCCATATGCTGCATTTGGTCAGGTGTTTTGTCCCAGAAACAGGAAGGTAACTGCAACACCCCTCTAGAAATAGCATGACATGAAATGGGCAAGTCCCTGGAAACCTGCTGGTGGTTTTTTCGGGGAAGTCCAGGCCAGCACTCTTGAGGTGGATCACACAGCAGAGAGTGCCTTCCCACCACAGGAGGACACTGCAGCAAAGACCCTTGTTCTTCTTATCCCAGAGTTTCTTGTGAATTACAGGAGCGGCTACTGAGGGCCCTTATTTTATGCCCTTATTTTACTCCCTGTCCCCTCAGTAACTCTGTGCCACTGGTTAAATCCAAGGGACATGGGCCACAACTATGGCAGATTCTGTAGGTTGGACACCGGCCCTTGTTACCATGAATAGGGGAAACCCAGAGCCTGTTGTGAGCCATAACACTAGTGTTCCATGCGTCTGTTATGTCGGCAGGCTAATAAGAGCGCCTATAAACATCATAGGTGAGAGAAATGAAGCCAGCTCCTGGAAGTCCTGATGGAGTAGTCATTCCCAGTGGCCTTCACTGCATCACACTAGCACCTTAGAAACAAACAAACAAACAAAAACTCATGGCACTCTGGTTGAAACTGAGAAGTAATTAGACCCCAAGTATATGGGCCTTCCTGGGGCTCTTCCTCAGAGCACATTTCTAGATATGTGCACAGCAGTGTCTTTTAGGAGTTAAGTTGTTGTTAGTATCCTTAGTCTGCGTGAGAAGGGCACTATCCTTTCTGAAATAGCCTAAAGTGTGTAACAGTCGTCTCTTAAGTGTATAGGTTCGGCTGATTCCTTCAAAAAGGTCTTGAATCTATTTTTTTTGAAAGGATACTAGCTTCAGTATCTCTCTAAGCCTTTCCAGCACCAAGTGCTATCCATAAACCAGACTGCCTGTGCTTCTGAGCTGCAAAAAACAAAAAACAAAAAATAAAACAACAACAACAAAAAAAAAAAAAAAAACCCAGTTCTTAGACTGAAGAAAGGATAGCATCTGGCATCTCTGGGAGAGAGAGGGTATGGAAATGAATATTATCTTTTGAAACTAGAAAATAAAAGGATTACAGAGTAATTTTTTTTCTATAGACCCATGTATTTTGATGCTTGAGAATCTTAGAATTAGAACCAAGATGTGTTTGAGGGATTTTTTTTTCTCCTGCCAAATGTTTCATGTCCTGGAATTATAACCCACCAATTTTCAGAAATAAATTTTTCAACCCTCCTACTCTTAGAATTTTTAGAATCTGAGCAGTATTGCAATTTTAGTGAAAAAGGAGCCCATTGGGCTTCCTCTGGAAGCTCCAGGGAGGTGGTACCATAGGTGAGAAGGGGTGCAGATGGAGAGTCACTGAACCAGGCAGAGCATTGCTGGGATCTGGGGACAGATGGGCCTGATGTTCAGTGAGAGCTGGCAGCATTGTCCAGAGCTGGGGCTTTACTCGCCCCTTACTTTCTTGAAGCCTGTGCATTAATAAAGGCTAAGTGATTAGAAATGACTCCAGACATACACAGTATGGACACGCTAGGCCATTTGATTAAATTCATGGTGCATGTAATTTTTCTTCCAGTACTTACTTTTTATCATATCCGCTGTCTCCAATAACTGAGGCAAGATCTGTCACAGAACCTGAATTTTGAAATTCGGCTGCTTTAGCTAACCATATTGTCCCAGGGTTGCCCTGTCTCTTTGGGCAGGCTGGGTGCAGGTGCATGTTGACGCCCACCCAGGATTAGTGTGGGCTGGAGATCTATCACTTGCATGCCAGGTGCTGTATTCATTGAGCAATCTCCCCAGCAGCCCCAATCCTTTTTCTTAACTTTGGGGATGTATCTCACTGGTATAGTGCTAGCCTAGCATTTGTGACTCCCTGGGTTCTAGTGTGATCACAATATCTAAACAACTATATGTAGATATATAGTCGTGCACACACATCCTAGAACAGTGCCTGGCACAGTGAGCACATAAACCAATGGGTATTAGTAATTAGCAGTAAGTTATCCTGGGGAAGGGGGTGGGTAGGGTTCTAGTAGGAGAGGGGCAGTTAAGTGTGGAGTTACAGGCCATGAAGAGGTGGAGGGGTTACTTAGGTAACAGGTACAGACATACTTCAGAAATACTGTAGGTTCGGTTCCAGACCACTGTAAAAGAGTACAGTCTAGCAAGTCACATGACTTTGTCTCCTAGTGTCTATAAAAGTTATGGTTATATTACACTGTCATCTGTCACGTATGCAATAGCATTATGTCTAACACATAGGGCTGGAGAGATGGCTCAGTGGTAAAAAGTGCTTGCTTGCAAAGCCTGTTGACCTGAGTTTAATTCCCCAGTACCCACGTACAGCCAGGCACACAAAGTGTCACATATGTCTGGAGTTCCTCTACAATGGCAGGAGGCCATGGCACAGCCATTCTCATTCCTCTCCCACCCTCATAAATAAATAAAAATAAATTTAAAAAATAATGTATATCAAAACTGTAGTTTAGATCTAGAATATTCTCAAAGGCCCTTGTGTCCAAGGCCAGGTTTTGACTTGCCATTGTATGGAGGTGGGACCTTTCCAAGGTGAGGTCTAGTGAGAGGAAGTTAGGTAACTTGGGCTGTGCCCTGGAAGGGAAAGTTGGGACACGAGTCACTTTCTGTCTTTTTGCTTTCTAACCAGCATGAGACGAAACACTTCTCTACCATTAACCCCCTTTATAATGTAATGTGCTTCCACAGGCCCAGAGAAACTGGGTTAAGTGAGTCTAGTCTGAAACTTCTGGAACCGTGAGCAAAATGGTTTCCTTTTAAGTCATTGACTTTATGTATTTGTTACAGTGACAGGCAACTGATGAACACGATTCCTTAACCATAAAATACTGTATTGCTAAAAAAAAAATTACCAATGAAGTGTTAAAAAACACATCTGTGAAGTTCAATGAAACCGAGTGGATCTGTACTCCTGGGCTTAGATCTAACTCATGTTTGAACACTTCCAATGATGGAAACTTTTTCTCTTTTATGACAGAGCAGCAACCTTTGGGGCAGCTTTGATTATGAATGTCTTCGCGTCACTGAGGGGAAATGCAGCATCATTCCTAGCTGGAACTAGCTTTGTCCTCTTGGCCTCTGTGGTGTGTCACTGGGATGACCCCTCCGTCTCAGCACAGCAATCCACGAGGGCCTTTCTGGGCATTTTGTTTTCTTCTTTCATTTTTAAGATGTAGTTCAGAATCGTCTCACCATCCTCTCAACTGTAGTTTGAAAATCCTGCAGAGCCAGCTAGCGAGTAGGGTCTCTTCATTGTCCGACGATGGCTGGTCCTGGATCAAGGCCACTCCACATGGGGCCTCTTGAAACAAGCTCAGAAGTGCCATAGTTAACAGTGGGAAAATATGTTATTTGGAACTTTGTTTTGCAAAAACAAATCTCAGTTGTAAAAATGAGTTAACTTCATCCAGAGTGCTTAGTTTTAGAATAGTTTGTGGGGAAGAGAGTCATTTATCTGACAAAATTCTATGATAAACAGTCTTTGCTTGATGTTGGTGGCATTATCTTAGCGAATGTTCCTCTCGCTGCCCCAGTTATTTGTTTTGGTCACCAGGCCCCTATTCTACCTCTGTCTCCAACTTCTCTTACTCCTTCCTCAAATCATTCTCTTGGGTGCCTGTTGAGCCATTATTATATAACTTAAATGCCAGAGTCTTCTGTTCCTTCATTGACTCATGGTGGAGCCATGCAAGGTCACTTTGCTGTCTGTATTATTGTCTCCTGGATCCTGGGAACAGAGCCTGAGTACAGAGATAAATGTTAAGAGAGGCAAGTGATGGGGAACTATTTTAAAAGGGAAAAGTTCACTGGGAAATACTTTTTTTTTTTTGAGAAGAGAAAGAAATTTGTGATGACCACCACCCCTGGTTCTTACTTAATTTTGCCCTGGGTAAAACAGTAAGAACAAACCATCTCTCTCTCCCCTGGATGCCATTGGGAAAACTGAGTGGAAGACAGTTGCTATTCAGGTAACATTCTCACTTTAATTAGCTGAGGGTAGAAAAGAGGGCCAGATGGCCACAGACATTTGTGCTTTGTGGTGTATTTCATTGTTACCAAACAAGTCAACATGTTGCATGAAGGCAGTGAGCATGAGATAATGCATCTCTCTTTAAAATACTGTTTTGGTTTTGAGTGTTTTGAGTAGAAAATGATAATTTTCTTTTTTAAAAAAATTTTTAAATTTTATTTATTCATTTTCAAGCAGAGAGAGAGAGAGAGAGAGAGAGAGAGAGAGAGAGAGAGAGAGAGAGAGAGAGAACCAGGGCCACCACCTTTGTGGGTCTGGCCCATGTGAGTACTGGGGAATTGAACCCAGGGCCTTAGGCACTGGAGGCAAGTGCCTTAACTGCTGAGCCATCTCTCCAGCCCCAAAATAATAATTTTCTTTGTGACGTTTTTATGCATACATACCTTATTCTTTTTCCCCTTCCACACTCCTGTGCTATCCCCCAGCCCTTGCTAGGCCCCTCTGCTCTTGTGTCACATATATATAAGTGCATATGATTCTAGATTCTGCATGGGGGAGGAAATGTGGTATTTTCTCCCCCCCCATTAATTTGTTTTACCTCTCTGGTCCCTTTAGATATTTTTCTTCTCTTTCTATATTCATGTCACCTACACACACCTACACTTAAGTCTAGCTTCTGGATATATGAGAAAATGTGACCTTTGTCTTTCTGAGATCAGCATTTTTCACTTACTATCATCTCCTCATCTCTAGCTGTCTTGTTTTCCTGTAAGTGACATAATTTTATTCTTTACACAAGAATAAACATGAATAAAGTTTCATTAAACACACACACACGCACACACACACACACATCACATTTTCTTTTTCCAAATGGATATTTAGGCTGGTTCCATATCTTGGCTACTATGAATATAGAACAGCAATCAACATGGATATATAAGAATTTTAAGATATGCTGTCTTAGATAACTTGGGTATATACCAGGAATGATATAGCTGGACCATATGGTAGATCTATTTTTAATTTCTTGAGGAATCTCTGTACTGATTTCCATAGTGGCTACACCAGATTACATCTACCAGTATTGAATAAGGATTCTTTTTTAATATTCTCCCCAGCATTTGTTGTCATTTGTTTTCCTGATGGTATCTATTCTGACTAGGAAGAAATGGAGTCTAAAAACAATTTTAATTTGCATTTCCCTGATGGCCCAGGATGCAGAACATTTTTTCATATATTTATTGGCCATTTCATTCTGCTGATCCAAAAGTACAGAGGGCTTCCATTTTCTCATGTGTTTAATTTTCTCTCTCTCTCTCTCTGTGTGTGTGTGTGTGTGTGTGTGTGTGTGTGTGTGTGCGCACACCCAAGCCAAGGTGTATGCATGGAGGTCAGAGATCAATTTTTGGGTTGGTTCTTACCTTTCCACCTCATTTGAGGCAAGTTCTCACTATGGAACTTGCTCACTTTTCTTCTTAGCTGTGCTTGACAGCGGCTTCCTGAAAATCCTCCTTTTTCTGCGTCTCATCTCCCTGTAGGCATGCTGGGATTTCAGAGGCCTGCCATGGCTTCCAGTTTTCCAGGTGGAGTCTGGGGAGTGAATTCAGGAATTCAGGCTTGAGCAGCAAGTGATTTATCCACTGACCCATCTCCCTGGCCCTCAGTTTATTTAGTGTCTTAAAAGTGTTTGTTATTTATAAGGTCTTCCTAATCTGGGTTTATTCCTAGATTAAAAAATACTGTGAACGGGATCTATTTTTCTCTTTTATGTCTGTGTATATGTGTTACTGGCATTCAGAAAGACTACTGGTTTTGCTGTTGGTTTTGTGTCCCTACTGCTTTGCTGAAAGTGTTACAGACAGATGGAGGAGTTTGTGATGGAATGAATCATGAGAGCAGTGAAAGTGGACACCATTGTTTTAGTCCTTGTTGTAAATGAAATATTTTCAATTTTCCCCAATTGATTATAGTACTGGCTACAATATAATGGGTTTGTCATATCCCCTTTATTATGTTAGGATGTTCCTTCTATTCCTAGTTTCTTCACGGAGTATCTCATGAAAGGATGTCTGTCCTTATCAGTTTATGTGCAATATTTCATATATTGATTGTATACATTTACTTTCATCCTGTGAGGGAAACCACTTTGGTCATAGTAGTTGGAATTCTAAATGTGTTTTTGAATATGATTTGTATTTTATTGAGATATTTTGTTTGATTTTTGAGGTAGGGTCTCACTCTAGCTCAGACTGACTTGGAATTTACTATGTAGTCTCGGGGCAATCTGCCTCTTATTGAGAATTTTTGCATCTATGTTTATCAGAAAAAAAGATCTTATAATATCCTTTTTGTTATGTTCATATCCAGTTAAGTTATCAGGGCAATGCTGGCCTCCTAGAAAGACTTTAGCCGGGTTCATCTCATTCTATTGTATGGGACAGTCCTTGGAGCCTGGATATTAAAAGCCTGGTAGAATTCCGCAATAAATCCCTGTGTTCCTGGGCTTTTCTTTATTGGGAGACTCTATTCTTCTAGCTGTTCTTCAAAAGATTTTGATAAGTACTCATCTTGATTCTAGGAGTTAATTAATTTTCTATTTGATTTCTTCAGTGACTTGTTCAGTTTCCAAATATTTGTGTTGCTTCCATGGTTTTTCTGATAATCGAGAAAGAATGACAAACAGAAAAGGTCTGTGTATAATTTTTGTGATATATGCAACTACATTATAAGCACAGATGTCTTCATAGAAGAATCCTAACTGGTTGCCACCTTGTTCAAAAAGTTTTTTGAAATTGCTAAGTAGGCCCAAAGTTTGTGGCCATTCATAAAGAAAATGAGCATATCTAAATGATAAAACTTCACTGATATTTTTTAGTGTGTATGTGTAGAGTAGGTGTGGTGTGTGGTGTGATGTGTGTGCTGATGTGCATGCCCTGAGCACATGTGTGTGGAGGCCAGAGGAAAACATGGG
>PVHP010004148.1:0-73154 GCA_004024765.1 Zapus hudsonius | reverse complement strand
GTGCCATTATGGGTTTATTTTTGGTATTATGGCTCAGTTGAAAGCTGTGAGGACTTAAGAGTTGAGCTGAATGCATTGTATTTACATCATGTATGATTATTAGTTTGTGGGGGCCAGGGGCGGACTGTCATGGTTTGATACAGGTGTCCCCCACAAACAATTGAATGTGTTCTGATAGATCGATCCTCAGCTGATGGCAATTCGGGAATTAGAACCTCACTAGAGCTGTGTTGTTGGGGTGGGTTTATGGGGGTTATGAGCCAGCTTCCCCTTGCCAGTGTTTGGCACACCTTCCTGCTGCTGTTTGCAGTGCTGTGGCAGAGGTGATGTCCAGCCCTCTGCTCATGCCATCGTTTTCCCTGCCAGGATGGAGTCTCCCCTTGAGTCCGTAAGCCAAATAAACCCATTCCTCTACAAGCCACTTTTGTTTGGGTTCTTTCTGCGCAGCAACAAGAAAGCTGACTGCAATATTGCCCAAGCTAATTTTGTTCACTGTCCTGCTGCTATTGTCCCCCTAATGTTGGCAAGGAGGTGCTGACCAGCCTCTGCTCCTGCCATGGTTTCCATCATGAAGCTGCCATCATAAAGCTTCCCCTTAAGACTATAGTCCAAAATCAATCTGTCACCTCCTCTTTGTTGGTTACTTTGTCCCAGCCACGATTAGGTAACTAATAAATTTGCTGGATTTAATTATTTCCAAGTATATGTTTATTTGTATAATTATTACTTCATATACAACACACAGGTACAATTGCTACTTGTCAATTATATCTTTAAAGTTGGAATTTAAAAGACAGTACACCACCACTTGAGACATGGCAGAGAACAGACACACAGTGGCCTGGGTAAGATAGTAGTGTATAGCCTCATAGGGCAATTGGTAGGAATATAAAGACATTTCAGTAAGATACAGTCATTGTATACAAAAGAGACTCAAAAATCATTGAAGCAAAATAATAGATGCTGAGAAGAGTTTGACACTAAAGGAGACTTACAACATGCCATCAAAGACTCAGGGAACATTCAGAAGAGAGGGCGGAAAGAATATCAGAGCCATGAGGTGAGAAGGTATATTCTGAGGCATTGTTCCCACCACCCCACACAGAGACTAACATTCATGGCTCCACAGTGATTACCAATAATCCCACTAAGGAGTGCCCTCAGTGTAATGAGGGTGGGGTGAGGGAACATAAAAGTATAAACTGATAGGAAAATGACCAATTTGAAAAAAGATATAGACAATGTAGTTATCACTGATTTATTCAACAGGTATAGGAATGACTGTAATTTAGAAGAAACCAATAGCAATATATTAAATAAAATCAAAATTTCATTCATTCAATGAGTTTGTTCACTATACATGAATAGTTTAACATTCAGAAGAAAGCAATGAGTCAGTGAATGTGACATACAGGCTTATGTAAGCATTCCATATGACTAATTCTATATGTATAAATACATACATATACACAGTTACATTTATATGATAAAATTACTAGATTCAACTTCTAACAATTTATTTCACTTTTTGTATCACTGCATTTCAATTTTCCCTTACATAAAAATAATGATAATACTAGCTGTCATTCCTCTTAACATTTAAAGATTTAGTAAACCTTTACACATTATAAGGCACTATCAACATACTAGTTAGTAGTCACAAAGATAGCATGGCACTGGCACAAAATGGAAATGTACACCAGTAGAATAGGACAAATGACCCAGAAATAAACCCACACAGCTATGGTCAATTAAATTTCCACAAAGGCATCAAAAAGATGAGCTGGAAAGAATACACTGGTTATCCACCTGCAGAACAATGAAATTATAGGCACATCTCTCACCCAGCACAAAAATCTGCTGAAATGAATCTAAGACCTTTATGTAAAGCCAACAATGTTAAAACTACTAGGGGGAAGTATAGGAAATACACTGGAAGCTACAGGTATAGGTAAGAACTTTCTGAACAGGACTCCAATAGCACAGAAAGTACTTCCAAGAACCACCAAATGGGACTACATGACATTTAAAAGTTTCTGTACAACAAAGAAACTATCTGCTGTGACAACAGAAAGCCTGAAGGAGAAAAAGTCTTTTCCAACATCTTATCCAACAGGAGGCTGATATTTAGAGTAGAAAAAGATTTGCAAAAAATGAACATGCAAAAGCAAAACTGCCAATCATTAAATGGGCTAATAAAATTATTGCAATTACATTCTTGTTGCTGGGACAAGCAGTATGGGAGGGGAGGGTTTATTTCATTCATACAGATTCCAGGGGAAGCTTCATCGTGGTAGAAGAAGCTGGCTTACTTCATCATATATCCATGTGGGTGGAGGGAGAGACAGACAGAGACAGAGAGATAATGAGTGAGGTTGATTCAAGCTGGCTCAGAACACATCTTGGGTCTGGACTCTATCCCAAGGTCTATCCCAGGTACCATACTTTTCCCAGCAAGGCTCTACCTCCCAAATGTTCCAAACTAAGTGGAAATTTAATCCCAAACACCTGAGATTATGAAGAAATTTTCCATTCTAACTATGACAAAAAACCCGAAAGATATCAAAAGCATAAATAAAAATGGTCAATATATTTTTTTAAGTTCATAATTCTTACCCGTCAGGGCATGTAAGTTAAAATCACATTGAGATCCCATCTCACCCCAGTCAGAATGGCTATCAACAAGAAATCTAAAGAAAACGAATGCTGGCAAAGGCGATAAGGCAAGGAGAAGAATCCTTATTCACTGTTGTTGGGTATGTAAACTGGTGAACCACTGTAGTAGTTTGAATAGATGTCCCCAATAGAATCAAAAGTTTATTATAATTGTGAATTGTCTCCAGCCTTGTGGCTGGAGGAGGTGTCACTTTGGCCTGGCCTCCTGGGGTCTGGCCCTGTGGTATTTCTAAATTAGATGCAAAATTCTAGGGATACATATGCAAAGAGCAGCAGGAGCTCTAGGTTGGCATTCCTGCTGATTTGGAGTTACAGTTACAGTGTGCTTGCTGGCTTTTGGAGGTGTGGGGCCTCTGTCTCTCTTCTTGGATCTGTGAAAAGGGCCAGCCTTTTCCCTCAATTTTGGAACTTCCCCTGGATCTGTTATTTCAATAAATACTTTCCTCTCCAAAATTGTGCCTGGTTTGGAGAGTCATCCCAGCAGCGTGTGGCTGACTACGACAACCACTATTTTAAACAATGTGAAGGGTTGTCAAAAAGTTAAGAGTAGAACTACTATATGACCAAACTATACCACTCCTGGGCATATACCCTAAGGACTATATCCGACCACAGAGATGTTTGCACATTCAAATTGATCGCTGTTCTATTCACAATATCTTAGACATGGATCAACCTAAATGTCCATCAACTAATGACTAGTAATGAAAATATAGAACATATGCATAAGAATTTTACTCAACTTTAAAGAAAAATGAAGTTATGGAATTTGTAGGAAAATGGATGGAATTATAAAAAATTGTACTAAGTGAGGTAACTCAGGCCCATAAAGACAAATATCATATGTTCTTTTATATGTGAATCCTAATTTTAATATTTATATGTATTTAAATAAGGGGATTCAAGAGCAGATATAGACTATAAAAGGAGATAGAAGTCCACTGGAGGGAAATGAGAGGTAAAGAAAGGGCAAAGAGGGGAAATTCTGATGGTTTAAGCAAAACAAATAAAACATGTTTATAAAAGAAAGGGGGAGAGGACAAAAAGAAACATAGTATAGAAGTGAAAAGAAGATTATGTGGCAAGAGGGGATCCAGAATGTCAGGAAGGAAAAGAAAAGGTGAAGGGAAACAAAAACCAAAATGTGTTTGGAAAACACTATAATGAAACCTTTGTGAGCTCATAAAAAAAAGAAAAAGAAAAAGAAAAAGAATTCCATCTTTATACAAAAAATTCAATGAATTTTACAGTATGATTAGTAATTAAAGAAAAGAGGAAAAAGAAAAAAAAACTAGATAATTTCGCAAATAAAAGCATTGGTGAAGCCCACCCGCCTCTTGTTAACTTGACACCGAAACATATTACATTTAAGTCATAACCTTCTACCCCTTGTCTCCACATTTCATGGCCATCTCATACAGTCACCCAACTTCAAAATTCCTCATAGTCTTTAATAGTTCCAACATTGTTCAAATGTCTAGTTTCATCTGAGAGTCAATACTATCCCTTAACTGTAAACTCTATAAACTCAAAACTCAAGTTACATACTTCCAAAATATAATGGCACTCAGTAAACATTCTCATACGAAAAGGTAAGGCTGTGGGCATAAAAAATAAAGATTAGATCAAAGCAAATCCCAGAAAAAGATAAACTCCCAAATCCTACAGTTTCATATCCAGTACCTGGGACTCATAAGGAAACCATCTGGGCTCCATAAGTCTAGGGTAGCCTCACCCTTTCAGTTGTACTACCTGCAGCCTCTCTTATGAGATGAATCACCCCAAAGTTCAAAGATTTCTCATGGTTCTGCACATCTTTAATATCCCAAGGTCTTCATTGCAACTTGGGGTTCCCCTTCCCAGTTTCACACAGTGGCCTCAAAGGGTCTCCTTACAGGGACTTTATCTCTGCCTAGCACTGCTTAGCCTCAGTGGCTCTTTGGAACCCTGGTGTAATATACTCTTTGACTTCCTTACTCTTGTATCATTTATTCTTCCAAAACCAGTACCGTATACACAGGGCTACCAAGTTCTCTGCTAGCTTGGGATGAAAGCTGATTCCCATGGAAATTAGCAGGAGCAGTATCTGTATAATGACCTTGGGATGCAGAGAACTCTTTCAGTGTTCTCTCAGGCCTTATCAAAATAATTCACAATTTGACTAACTAGAGCCTTCAGTGGGTTGGATCTTGCTCTCAGTGCAGAGAAGTTGGCTTATCTTAAATGGTGGTAATCTTTTAAACAATTACAGAAGAAAGGCTGCATTGACTGACCCTGGGATTTAAAATTTTCTCACATTTATTTCCCTGCCAAACTTCACATTTTTCATAGCTTTCAGGTCTGCTTTGTGGTATCGTTCATTGTAGATTTGAAACCAGTTTCAAAAGACTAAAAACCATATGGTCAGGATTATCACAGCAATGGCCCCCCTCCTGGTACCAATTTTCTGTTAGTCAACTTCTTGTTGCTGGAACAACATACTTGACAAAAGTCAGTTTAAGGGAGGAAGGGCTTATTTCAGTTTATATTTCCAGGCTACAATCCATCATGGTGGGACAGACATGGAAGCATGAACTTGAGACAGCTGGTCATACTTAGTATGATCCTCAGCCTAGTTTCTCCTTTTTATACAACCTAGGATCCTAGTTTATGGAATGATGCTGCCCATAGTGAAGGTGGTTCTTCCCACCTTAATTAACCTAATCAAAATAATCACTCATGGGCATGCCCAGAGGCTTACCTCTAGAATTGATATTAATTCTTCATGAGTGATTCTAGATTCTTTCCAGTTGATAATCACTATGGGCCATCACTATGTCCTCATAATATAACATAATGATGCCCAGGAAAGATTCAATTTCTTGTATTTTATAGAGGAAGAAACTAGCATTGAGAAAGTTTCAATGCATAACCTTGAGCCATGCAGGATTTGACACGGAAGATCCAGGTCTCCTGACTCCTGCCTAGGAAAGGTGCTAGAGTCCTTTGCTTTCTAATGCTCTGTGAAACCACTTAGAGTTGATGTCTAAGAAGGCTAGTTCCAGCATCCATAGATTTTATTTCTGCTCTGCCCACTTGGAAGCACCCAGCATATTTCTACCTTTTGCTCCAGGGTTGTGCTAGCCAGCTTGTCTTTCATTGTTCTTTTGTACTGGTGAACACATAGCTTATCCCACTTGCTGTTCTAAGACCACAAATAAAAGAGTATTCTCTTATGATAAAAATAGGTCTTCCATCTTAAGCAGTGGAAAGTCTGTAATATCTTTTTATCTCAATGGGCGAAGAACACAGTGAAATGTACAGTGATCTGACCTGGGATATCTAAGGTCTGTATCTCATTAATAGCCTGTTCAATGGGGAGGCAGAGTGGTCTTCCTGAAATACTAACAGAGACCGTTTTCCCTTGTGGTTTTAATTCTCAAAATGTAACATGCCATAACCTTTCTGGTTGTCTTTGTGACATTGCAGAAAGGTCTATAGTCTATACTGATCATTGAGCAAAAATGAAAATGGCCATGACTGAAATAGTTGAGGGCAGAAGGGGAAATCTGTGCATCCCATTGCAACAGGGCACTATGATTCTTTAAATGTAAACTGAAGGTTTGGCTGGCTAGCCAGCATTTTCCCCAGCTTCACAAACATGGCATTAGTGAAATGTCAGCTTACGTTAGGATCACCAGTGGCCTTTGCTGTGCACATTCTTCCATGTTTCTGCACAAAGATAAGGGAACATGGCCAGGCCTCGGCACTGTAGATCGATCTGCCTTCATGTCTGATATTACCTTACATGGCCTGGGCCAGGTGGGTGTGAGAGAGGGGCAGAGGGACTGTGTTTACTTGCTGAACCTTGAGTAGAGCTTTAGCGAGTGGCCAGGCAGCTCTGAGTCACTGAACTGACTGCAGCTAGGGGCCCCCTTTTAGGGTTTGTAGTGATAAGAGCAGCTCTCTGAGGAGTTGAATGTCTGCGTGATCTAAAACCAGGGCAGTCAAGCTGAAGAGGATGTGTGCACTAACCTGTTTGCACTGAATGCTCTCCATAAATAATTTACAGCTATGACTGCTAGCTATTATTACAAAAATACTGGATTGCATTTTGACACATGCATCCACCTTGTAAGTCAATAGATACAGTTTCACCCAGTGCGGGCAGACTTCGCTTAAGTCACCCATCCAAGTATGTTTTCCAATAATGTAATTTAACACTCCCAAACCAGAAACGGAAAAGCTTTCTGTGAACTCTGTATAGATTGCCCTTCTAAGCGTGTATTTTACTGCTCTTCAATAGTTTCTAATTTCTCTCCTCTTTAGTAAAATGTTCTTATTTTTAGCAAGTCATTTATATCTAATGGTAAAATGAAATTATTTAGTTGTTTTCCTTTCCTTATTCAAAAGATGCCTTCCATGGCTAGGCATAATATTTTCTCTGAGAAGTACTGGAACCAGAAAACATTTTTCCTATGGTTAATTTTAAACACTTCTCTTTCCTTCCAAAATAGTAGCTTTCATAAAGCTCACCTTCTCCCCCCAGATGATGGTAACTGCCTCAATGAAGAGTAAACCTAGGACTTTGAAAATCGTCCTCATGAATCGGCTTCTTCTGAGGTCTCAGATAAATGTAACAAAGCGTCCTAATCAACATGCAAGAAGGAGCCACATTTCTGCAGTCTATGATGGTGGATCAAGTCATACAACTCCGTTTTCCCCATTTCTCTTTTTGTTTTTTTTTTAAAGGAAACCCGAATGAACACACCATTCAGATATTGCACTGTCTTTATAGCCAATCGATAACAGAGTTGCAGGGTCTCCCTGCTTTGATGAGGTGCATTTATATGCAACGAGGGATAGCATGTATATTTAATAAGAAACTCCATTATCTATACACATGGCGGGAGAAAAGAAGAGGAAGATGTGTGTGCTGACTGTGCTAATGCTATAATAAGAAATTCATTTAAAAATTATCTGCTACAGATTAAAGGAGAATCTTGGTGAGAAGAAAAGGCAAGTAAGAAATGGTGGCTCCAGGTGAGGATGGAATTGAATTATTCACAGGCCAAAGCAGAAGATGTTTGAAAACAAGCTGTCAGTAGCATACAATATTCTCCCAATAGAATTAGCTATTCTACAGGGTGAAATATTTACAAGTTGGGAAAAGATAGAATGTTCTGTCACGTGGTTTGTCGACATTTTATTCACATGAGTGTTAATAACCCTTCCGTGAAACTTGATTTGCTTGATAATTATGATTCAGCAGCATGTAGATTGGTGAATATCTTGGAAATGTAATTGTAGCTCTTCTGAAAGAACTGATTTTGGAATATAGAGCTCTGTGAATATCTTGCTATGTATTTCAGGCAAGCTTCAAACTCATGATCGTCCTGGCCCAGCCTCCCAAGTGCTGAGATTGCAGTCATGTGGCTACCACACCTGGCTGTGAATTTCCTGAAATCTGACAGAATGCTAACTAATTGAACTACTTATGTACTTTTTCAATGCTGAAAAAAATATCAACAAATGCCATCCAACAGCATTAATTCATTTGCATGAAAAATTTTAAGTGAATTACGTATTTACAAAGGTTTGGTTAGTCTAATGCTGATTGTAGAAAATCATGGTATACAGATAATACAAAAGCTTATCTCTGAATTTTTTAAAATAAGGTAATATTACTTCAGTTTTTATTAATCTTTGTGTGTGTGTTGTGGTATGAGTGCATGTATGCAATTGTGTGTGCCCTATGGTATGTGTGCATATATGCATTTTTGTCTCTGTGTTGTGGTATTTGTGCATGTGTGCATTTTTGTTATATAGGTGGTACATATGCACATGTGCGCATTTCACATGCAGGTGAAAACCAGAGGTTGGCATTGGTGTCTTCTGACATTGTTTTCTCTTTTCTTTACTGAAACAGTTATTATTTGAATGAGCTTGTGGGTTCATCTAGCCTTAGGTAGCCAGCCTGCCCTGAGCTTATAAATATTGGCACATTCTTGTAAGCATAGCACATTGTGATTCAAATAAGGAGTTCAACTCCTCATTTTAGAAGGCTCTAGACACACACAGACACACACACACACACACACACACACACACACACACACACATCATTTGTTGTGTCTCCTGGTTGGAAAGGAAGCTTCAGGGTTAACAGTAGACTATGGATTTCCAATCAGAGCAACATTATATTGAATGAAAAATGGGACTAGCTGGACTCATAATTCAATATCACCGGTTTTCTTCAGAACATTTCACCTATCACCTCCTCTGATGAGTCTTAGTAAACAGAGACTCTAATGTGGACTTGGTTTTCTCTAGTGCATTGGATAAGAATATATGGAAAGGAGCTATAAATGTAGACATTAATATATCAAATCAGATTTTGAAAGTCACCTTGAGGTCCAGCATCAGACAACTGAACAGAAAGACATGGAGCCTCTATCTTTCTGTCAGGCCTTGTATTTCTTTGTGATGAAAATCAAAACTACAGAGCAGAGGGGCTCCAACACAGGCCCCAGTGACATCACCAGAAGTCTCCCCTAGACCGCTTCTCAACTTCAGAGAATTATGTCTTATATTTGTGACTCTAAAAGACCCCAGATGAGGGAATGAGGAGAGAAGACATAAATCACGATATTCCCAAAGGAAAATAAGAATCCATGAGAGTTGCATCACAGACAGACAGGTATCTCCTTGCATGTACCTTTTGCCTCTACCAGAACCATAAGTACTGAGTGTTGGCTGAGTAACTATCTTTGAAGGATACAGGGACAGCACCGGCTTGTACCATGGCACCTGTGGGTCCTAAAGAATCATCCCGGCCATCTAGGAAAGGATGCATATATTTTCCATTTGATAAACTTAATCCACTTTCATAATTATGGCTTTTCTCTTTCTTAATGGAACTTCAGTGACATAAGGTGAAGAATGTGAGTCCTGAACTCACAGTTGCATGTGCCATTCACTGCATCGGTGTGCACTTCACCAGCAAATCGGCCAGAGTGCCAGCCTAGCAAGTGCTGAATGAATGACAGCTGCAGGTTTGTGCTGTGGAGAATGGACTAGATCTGCTAGCTTGTTTATGAAGCTGTTACTGTACCTTCACGTTCAGTATTAGAGGGTACCACAAACATATTTATTTTCCTATCTGTGAGCAGCAATCTTCCTCTCTTACCCCCCCAACTCCCTACCAGATGTATGCAAAATAAAATACATCTCCTTCCTCTGACCAAAATAAGCATTTTGGTTTTTATAACATGTCTTGGTACACATAGCAAACTTCTTGTCACAAAATCGGCAAGTCTTGGCCCATTAGATTCTAACAACTTGTTTCCTAAATACTCGATCTCTTTGACTTTTATTTTCATCTTCACTTTCACTTTTCAATCTCAATAGGTGAGTGGATTACAGCATTCCAAAATAAGTAGAAAGCCTTTAAGATTCCCTGATTCTCTGTGGGTGGCACCAGAAGGATGTTTTGATGGACGCATTGCACTTAATTGCTGCCAAATTTGGAACCGTAGACATGGCCTTGATCATCCATAGGCATAGGTGATGGATAGCTACCCTAGCGGGCAGCTTAGCCATCCATCTCTGAAGGAAAACGATGGTGATAGCTGGAGACAGGGGAGCTGACATCAGCAAATGTGACCACAGGAGTCAGACATGAAGGCAGCACGGGACCGGAATGGGTCTTTAATCTTTTCTCTGAGGCTTTCTGTGAATAAGGGCAATTTTAGTCACTTTGGTCCAGACACTTTGCAGATCGTTCAGTGCAGAGAAAATGGCATATCTCTAGAGGCAGGCAGACATAAAAGTTTAGTGAAGCTGGTGGGTCAAAAATATTGATCATCTAACTTTCCTCAAATTCTGAAAGATGGAAACATACGCTGAGGCAAACTGTGCACAAACCGATCTATCAGCTGCTTGGTTCTATTTTATAGATTGGAGAATTATTATTGAAAACAGCTTCCTATGTCTTATGGTACCTTCAATGAAAGTGGCATAGTTCTTACTCTCAAGAAAATAACCTGATGCTATTTTGCTATCCACATACAGAACAAATATGAGCCCCATATAGCTTATGTGATTTATGAAAGGATAACTTTGTTGATAATTACTAATGCCTAAAATACAATTCTCTGATGAATGGGAATGATGATGTTAAGTAAACCAGATCATATAGGGCTACTAACAGCAATATTGTTACAATGCATGTCTTCTATGATTGCAGTGGATGGCCTAACATCCCCCCAAATATATGTCTACCTGGAACTGAAAACTATTGCTCTTATTTGGAATAGGTATCCTTGTAGATATGTTTCATGTATTCCAAGTGGAGATCATCCTGTATTAGGATGGTCTCTAAATCCACTGGCAGCTGTTTCTATAAGAAACATGGGGACATGAGAGGGAGCCATGTGAGCACAGAGCAGGCAGAAGTCAAGATGGTACATCTGCAGTCCAAGGAACACCGAAGAGTGACAGAAGCCAACAGAAATGAGGAAAAAGTCAGTACAGATTCCCCCTCAGAGCCTCCTGGAGGACCCAACAATACACTGTTGATGTGGAATTTCTGGCCTCTAGAACTATAGGGGGAATAACTGTCTAGGGGATGGAGAGATGGCTTAGCAATTAAGGAACTTGCCTGCAATGTCTAAGGACCCACATTTGATTCCCCAATACTCACATAAAGCAAGATGCATAAAGTAGCACATACATCTTGGGTTATAGAGACTAGAGGTCTTGGCACATGCACTCTTTCTCTGTTTCTTTCTCTTTCTCTCTGCTTGCAAATAAATAAATATTTATTTTTTTTATTATTTGAAGGCACTTAGTTTGTGGAAAATTCTTGTGGCATCCCTAGGAAGTGAATTCAGCTACAGTAGTGTTTCTGTGTTTTTACAGAGGTCATTTTGGTCCATAATGACCAGCATCTCACCTGAGCTTCAAATGCACAGGCCCAACTGCCTGCTTCTTGATTCCAATTGGTTATTGTGTAGGCCAGGGTTCTTGAGAGAAACAAAGCCAACAAAAGACTGTGTGTGGAGGGTGGTTTATTTCAAAGGTATTGCTCAGTGGCCATGGGAGATGGCAAGACTGGAATCACAGTGGTTGGTTGGAGACATAGATGAGTTCATGTCATCTTCAGTCTGAATGCTTGAACTTGAACACAAGACAATTATTTCAATAAGGAAGCTGAGATCCTTCCATTGAGAATGTCAATCTTTGCTCTTAAAGCCTTTAATTGATTGGGTGAGGGACACTACATTACATAGAGGAATCTGCTTAATTAAGTCACCTGATTATGAATACTAGCAACATCTATAACATAACTTGAGAAACATCTAGAGGAGTGTTTGACTAAACAAAGGTCCACCACAGTAGAATCAAGAAGTCAAACAAGATTAACCATCACAATTATATCTCATGCTCATCTCCAACTTTACAGAATCTGAGACAATAGCTCACCCTCAGCATTTCCTCTTATCTGTTCTTCATGGTGGAAAAAATGTTCAAACCATTTTATATATTCTTTCTTCTCCAAGCATAACTAATATTCAAACAACCAGCAAATCCTATTCTATGAAAAATATTATCTGTCATCTGATTACTGCTCACTACTTTCTTGGCTACTCTGCTAGTCAGCTTTCTATTACTGTTAACAAAATGCCTGGGTATGAATAGATAGACAGACAGACAGACACACACACACACACACACACCACAATCCTGATTTGGAAATTATTTTCCATTAAAATTTTGAAAGCATTGTTCTATTAGCTTTCTGTGCTTCATCGAGAAGCCTGACATAGGGTTGAATCTTGTTGCTTTTCATATAATCCTTTGCCTTTGGTCTCCTACATACTTCAGTTTCCCTTCTTAATTCTCAGCATTCTAAAATTCCATACTGATGGGCCAAGATCTACTTACTCTGTGTTGTAGTTACCTTCTTATTGCTGGCACGAAGCACTCAACCAAAATCCACTGATGGGATGGAAAGGGTTTATTTTGGCTTACAAACTCAAAAGGAAGATCTATGGTGTCGGGGAAAGATGGCATGAGCAGAGAGGCTGGACTCTTTGCCAGCGTCAGGTGGACAACAGCAGCAGGAGAGTGTGCTGAACACTGGCAAATGAAGAACTGGCTATAACACCCATAAGCCCACACCCAGCAACACGTCTCCTCCAGCAAGGCTCCAATTCCCAAATTGCCATCCACTGAGAACCAAGCATTCAGAACACATTAGTTTATGGGGGACACCTGATTTAAAATGCCACACTCTGGACGACCTATCTGTACCACATTCCTAGATTAAGTAACTCTCCTATTGTCCATGAATGTCTCTATTCTAACATGTATTTCTTACTTCTAATCTGGGAGTCTTGTTTCATGGGTGCAGTATTTTCTTATCTCTTAGAGAATATTGTTTCTCATTGCTTTGATCGCCACTATCAAGATTTCCTTGTTCTGTATGTTTTGTATTTTCCTGTTTGGGGCCTTTTCATGCTGATGGGACTGAGCAATGCACACTCCTTCGTAACTGTTGAGCAGAACCAGGAGAGCGATGGAAGCAGGCTGCGGAAGGGAGCTTATCAGTTTCACTGCATTGCCTCTGCAGCCACGGGCGTCCTCAGGTCAGTGTCTGTGACTCCAGCTCTACAACACAACAACTTAGATGTAAGAAGTATACAGAAAGGATGAAGCAGTGTACCCCTGTCTAGAACAGTTCTGAAATTGGACTGGAGAAGAACGTGGAGAGGCCAGGATCTGCCACTGACTGAGAAGTCCACTTGCTCATCTCCTTAGCTCCCATATTCACTGCTTTTCTCAGCTCTCTCCCCAACTGGGGAGTTCTTGGGTGCATTTGCTTGGTGACTGACATTCCAGGTTTTCTTCCTTGGGACGATGAGGACATGTAGTGACTTCATTTTGTGACATGGGGTGGAGACAAGAGGCAGCAGGCTGCCTGCCTATCTTTGTGCCTCTCATAAGTCTCACCTCCACTTTTCACAGGACCTAGTGTCGCATGGGCCGCTTCTGATGGGTAAATTGCTATTTTATGTTCTGCTCTTATAATATATAAATAATCTTTCATGGATTTTTAAAAAAGACTTTCTTCTGATACTTATATGTACTTTGAAAGTTTTTGCTTCTATTTTATTTTTCAAAAATCTCCACAAATTTCTTATTCTCCATTTTCATCATCTCCCATCCGCTCTGTCCTTATGCTTACACTCCTCTTAAAGGACCATCACTGTCACATTTTATCTGTTCTACAAAGGGAAAATCTCTAGCTGTAATTAACCCTTCCCTTTCTCTCGCTTAACCTTTCAGTGAAAACTGAGAGGCTACTTGGTTCAGTGGAAAAATCCTAACTTGGAGGTTATGTAGGCATGTTAAATTCTGGCCTGGGGTTCTGGAAAGACGGCACAGTGGTTAAAAGAACTTGCTTGCAAAGCTTGCAAGTTCAATTCCCAAGCCACCCACGAAAGCAAACAGTGGTGCTGTGTCTGTTCGTAGTAACAAGAGGCCCTGATGCACCCATCTGCACAGACAAACATGTGTAAGTAAATAAAAAATAATAATTCCTGTTCTATAAATTTGTGCATGATTCATTCTGTGTGTGATTTTCTGCCTGTCAAACACTGTCCTGTCAAGTCCATGAGATCTGCTTAGAAAAACATTGACTGAAAACCAAACATTGAACTGGGTAATTAGAAGGTCATTGGTGACCTTCACCTGGGTAGTGTCCATAGAGTGATAAGGGCAGAAGCCAGGCTGCATGGGACTCATTCATTAATGATGTCTCTGTCACTGTCTTCTGTGAGGGTCTCCAGCAGTTTCAAGCAAAGCTTCGAGTTACCTGCACCTTTTGGTCTCGGCTTCCTTTGCCAGATGCACCAGTATTTTCCCTGTGCCACCGTGTGTATGTATGTGTGCTTTTCCTTCAAGGCTCATATAAACCAGCTGCGGCAACAAGCTTCAAAATGCTCCCTGCAAACTGGCAGGAGTCGGAATGCCCTCAGAGCTCCAAAGGGACCCAGTAGAAGCAGGAAAATTGCGTTGGGAAGGCAACGTAGGAGGGGAGGTCAGAATAAGTTGCTATTCAGTATGGGCAAAAGAGAGGGGTGCTTCCTGCCAATAATAGTGACAAGAGAGAGAAAAAAACTTGGAGAAAAAAATACGGCAATAAGAAAAAAATTTGAGAAAGAGGGAAAATCCATCCAGTGTTCTTTGTCTTGCTAGACTGCCAAAGCCAATGTCATTAGCTGGGATCTCCTAACATAACTCTTGACCAAAGCAGAAAAGTGGATGGTTAAGTAAGTGTTGCTGAGGGAAGGCAGGAATGGACACAGTGGTGTTCCCTGGATAGCAGCTCTTCCTGGGAAGAGCTCTCTCTAGAAGGGATCATTCTGGGAAGGTGCCGGCTGCTGTTGAATATGTTGAATAAACAGTCCCAAAGCTTTTGTCGAGGTTTTAGTCAGTGTTTTGTTACCTCAATTGCAGCGTTGTTGTTTGTTTGTTTGGTGGTTTTACTGCACAATCCATTTTCATAAACCATTACCCAGCTGCACACAATGGTTGGAACTCACTGAGAAGAAAATGCCATCAGTTACTCAGTTCAGAAACAAATTTAAAAGTCTCTAGACTGGGGAAGAGTAAAATGAGAAGCTAAAGAAGAAATCTTTTAGTACCAGGATTCAATGCAAATTCGGGGTTCTCAGTACCTGAGGAATAGTTTTTATGAATCTTAAAAAAAACATAGATCAAGGATTTATGTAGAAATCGATCTAATTGAAGTTGATTCTACTGACTTTTAAGGATAATTTATAATATTGCTTATAAAATTCTCTTGGAAAGCACTCATTTTAATCATCAGTCAGCATTTCATTATATTATAATCCTTAATTGATTGACGTTTAATCACAGTCCTTGTATTTTACTGTCCCTTGTCTCATAAGAGGCAATTTTCTCTTTACTGTAGTTTAACAGCTGATGAAAAAGATTTAAGGAAACCTATAAACTTAAGATTGGTTAATGGTCCCTTATAAAAGAATATTATACTTCTAGGATCCATTGCACAGATGTGATACTCAATTGTAGAAATGTGCATGGCTTTATTAAATTACAGCACAAATCCACAGTCTTCTGAGTTATGGTCCATGTTGGTATTGTTAGGCAAATGGGGAGACACATTATTGCTTCCAGTTGTTCGCATTACCGTGGTGTGATGCAGTCGGAGACAGCTGGCACATCGCTGTAGGCAGCTCAGAGCTGCGGCAGCTGCAGAGCACTGGGCCCTAGTGAAGGTCCGACTCTGCTGAGTCAGGGCTGGGTGACCCGTCAAGGGTGTCCAGACCAGGAAAATAAGTAAATGAACCAAAGTGTCTGCCAAAGTGGGCAGGAGGGAGGATGAGAAAAAGAGGGGGTGCCAGTGGTTTGCCTTGGATGCATAGGATCAACGTTCTGGGCTGTGCTAATTCTTGGCCACCTGTGCAGAGCTGGTGATTTACAAACTGCTTTTCAAGTCCCTTTTCTTCCTTTTACATTTCTGTTATTTTTAATGTATTTTATTTATTTGCAAGCAGGGAGGCAGACAGACAGAGAGAAAGAGATATAAAGAGAGAGACAGAGAGAGAGAGAGAGAGAGAGAGAGAGAGAGAGAGAGAGAGAGAGAGGACACACCAGCACCTCTAGCCACTGTTTAGTGCATCTGATTTCACATGGGTATCAGGGACTCAAACCCAGGTCATTAGGTTGTGCAGGCAAGCACTTTAACCGCTAAGCAATCTAAATGGCCATTTGCTCAGAGTCCACTATGGTCACTAGTCTGAAATCACAGTGTGATGGTTAATGTTTCCTGTCACTTTGACTTAATTTAGAGTCACGGAGGAGACATGTCTCTGAGCATGCCTGTGAGACTGTTTCAAGAGAGGTTGAAGGGAGGAAGGAAGACCCATGCTGAATGTGGGCAGCACCATCCCATAGGCTGGGGCCCTGGGATGTTTTGTTTGTTTGGTTTTGATTTTCGGGGCACAGGGTCTCTCTCGATGGCTCAGGCAAGCCTGGAACTCAGTATGTAGTACAAGCTGCCTTTTAACTCGGAGAATCCTTGTCTACCTTAGCTTCCTGAATGCTGAGATTAGAATTAGCTGCGCTGAAATTTGCCTTCAGACTTCTCTATGGGGAAGCTCCTGAGCTGTTTGATGCTCGCTGAACTCACATTAAGAACGTGCTGTTCCGTATTGCTTTGCTTTGCTTTGGCACCTGGAGTACTGCTGTAGTTGAACATGAGGGAAGATGACAGCATGACAGTGCAAACACCTACGATTTAGGGACCTGGAAAAGAAGAAACTGGACGAAAATCTCCCCCATCTCTGGGATACGGAGGAACACAGAACATGTTTCTCAGAGTTCTTCTTCCATTTGCAGATGAACCTTTCCATCAGCTATCTCTCCTAAGGATGAGAAGGCACAGATCTGAGTGCCAAGCACAGTGCCTGAAATTCAGCAAGTACACAGTCACTGAACACTTTTTAAAGATGGTTGTCACACTATCGGATAACAAAAACCAAAGTTTGCAAGAGTTTGGATAAGACCTTGGTTGAAACATCCTCCTTCCTGTGCATCATTTAAAAAGATAGCTCTGGGCTGGAGAGATGGCTCAGAGGTTAAGGCCTCCAGTGCCTAAGGCCCCAGGTTCAATTCCCCAGAACCCACATAAGCCAGACCCACAAGGTGGTGGCCCTGGTGTGCGTTCTCTCTCTCTCTCTCTCTCTCTCTCTCTCTCTCTCTCTCTCTCTCTCTCTCTCTCTCTCTCATCTCTCTGCTTGAAAATGAATAAATAATTTTTTTAAAAAAGATAGCTCAAAGTCTCACCCAAAGGGAGAAGAGCATGATAATCAAAAGGTCAAGTTCTTACAGCTGTGTGGCCTCTGGGAAATTTAAGTTTTTGCCAAGCTTAGTTTTCTTATTCTCTATTGTAGCAGTTACTTTCTTGTTACTGGGACAAAACATCCAGCCAGATGCGGCTGGTGGGAGGAAAGGGCTTGTTTCAGACTAACAACTCTGAAAGAAAGTTTCATCGTGGTGGACAAAGCATGACACTGGTTCACATCTTCTTATAGCAGTGGCAGGGTGAGAGAGTTAGCTCTGGACACACTGTGTGCTGGTCAAGACCCCCGCTCCGCCCAGTGACTCTCCTCCTCCAGCAAGGCTCCACCTCTCAAAGGCTCCACAAGCTGGGAACTCAGTAGGAAGCTTGATCACAAACACCTGAGCCTACAGGGACATTTACATTCAAACCACCTAGAGAACAGCAATAATAATGCTACCTACCTAAAATGATTATCCCAAAATTAAAGAAGTTCATGTGTGCAAGCTTATCATCTGACACAGTATTAAATAATAAGCAGATAGATAACTAATGATTTGCCCATGCAAAGTTAAAAATTTAAAAACAATGAATAAAAGAAAAGGCTACTATTCTTATGATGAGTCTCAATTGATGAATTTGATTCTTAAAGTAACTCTAAACTTTGCAATGTGTGTGGGAGGAGGGGTACGTGCTTAGACTGACCTAGAACTCACTTTGTTTCTGGGCTGGTGTTGAACTCACAATGATCCTCCTATCTCCATCTCCCAAGTGCTGAGATTATAGGTGTGATCCAACATGCACGACTTAAACTTTGTCTGTTTATGGTTTTTAAAATATTTTATTTATATATTTGTAGAGAGATACAGAGAGAGAGAGAGAGAGAGAGAGATTGAGAGGGATAGAGAGTATGGGTGAACCAGGGCCTCTAGCCACTGTAAATGAACTCCAGCTGCACAAACTGCTCTGTGCACCTGGCTTTACGAAGGTACTGGGGACTGGAACATGGGTCCTTAGGTTTTGCAGACAAGTCCCTTAACCACTGAGCAATCTCTCCACCCCCATATTTTTATTTATATATTTCTATTTTATTATCTAATGTAAGGCCCAGCTCTTGGTTTATGGAGTTTAAATGTTTATGAAGTTGGATGTCTCTGTTCTATGTGTATTTTGCTTACATTATTTCTATGTTGGTCTGGAGTTTTTAGTGCAGTTTAAGAAATACTCATAAAATAATCACTAACTGAGTAACTACTATATTTCAGAAACGTTGTGTTCCCAGGACACAGAAAGTAAATATGAACTGGCCCCTTCCTTAAAGGAATGTATGGTGTGGTAAAGGTAGATGGCCATGCAGATAAAATAATGCTAAAGCATGTGTTCCTATGAAAGATTGAAAGATACTAATTTGGGATATGATGGTATCCAAGCAGGAAACCCAAATGCATTTGGGCTGGGGCAGAGCCGCAGGAAATCAAATACTCACTAACTAGTCGATGCTCACTGTGTATTAGAGAAGAGAGGTGCAAACATGGCATAAACACAAATAAAGCCAGAGGCCTCTTCTGCATTCTCCCTCCAGAAGGACCCCTGGTCACATGCTCCCCCATTAATATAACCTTAGGAAGGTTCCCAGGGGAGTCTCCCTTGCCCAAATGAACAAAAGGTGCATTTCTTCATGTACCAGAGCATCTCTCCTTTCTTCCTATCATCCTGTCTTTTCTAGAATAATCTTCCCTCATGGGCAGTGCTCCGCAATTTTCTCTAAAGCCTGTGTTCCACCCTAAGTGACTGAGTTCTATCTGCACATAGCATGTGACACTGGAAATGTAGAAATTATTGATTCTTTTGCTTATGTTTATTATTTCCCCCTTCATCCTTCTACTTAGAATATGGCATATCTACTAAGTAAATAAGTGTAAAATTCAGTGGGTCAGAAGAAACCATTGTTAGGGAGTCATATACACAGTAATGTAATTATAAGAACTGAGGGGCTGGAAAGATGACTCAGTGGATAAAACACTTGTCAAATAAGCATGAAGACCAGAGTTCATCCCCACACCCATGTAAGTACCTATAAATGCCCCACATAATGGCCTGCCTATAATCCCAGACATTAGGAGGCAGAGACAGGAGAGCCCCATGGCAAGGTAACTAGCTAAACTAGCCGAATTGGCCAACCTTTGGTGCAAATGAGAGAACTTGCCCCAGTAAAGAAGGTAAAAAGTGATAGAGGAAGACACCAGTTGTCAACCTGTGATTTTACACACACACACACACACACACACACACACACACACACGAATTGCATTAAATTGCAAATAATCAGAAAGGTGGTAAATGGAAAAATCCCCAGGGGCAGGAGAGAAGCCTAACCCCGGTGGCTCCAGGAGGCCATCCAAGGAAAGCAAGCCTCATCACAGGTGGTTCACACCATTTCCTTTTCTAAATCTTAACTTCTTCTATTCTTACGTTATTCCTGGATGCACCCCTAGCGATCTCCATTGATGGTATAAAATGTGTTCCCATATAGTAAGGGGTCTATCTTCTGGGGCGCACTGAGTGTAGAAGCCCGTTCAGCTGCGCTCACCTGTGACAACAGCCTTCCCTTCTCTCCCACACAGCGCTGCACTGTCTGCACAAGGGACGTGCTGGCAAAGGCCTTGGGGCCAGCCCCTCTCCTCTTCACGCTGCCTAGCCAACTTTAAACTGCCATCTGTCTTTGGTTTTAGAGAGGAGGAATGAAATGGAAGAGCAAGAAACAACTTGGCCAATTGAGCCATGTTGTTTGAAAGATCAATCAGTTCCCTAGGAGAAATTTTCTGGGATGGGAACCAAAATACCTGGGATCCAAAGGCAGCGTTTCTCCACCATTAGCTGTCAGCAGTAATCATACTTACATCCTCTTTCCCGGCCTCCAGCTGGGAGGGGACGCCTTTACACTCTCCCTGCCTGGGCACAGAGCACTGGAGGACACAGGAGCACGCACAGGCCCCGGTGCGAAGAGCTGGGAGTGCGGCCCTGGCACGCAAACCTCTCCAGCAGGTGCACACTTATTCACCCGCCCGCAGCTTGGCACAGGCTTTCCTTCCGGGCCCATGATGGGCACCCCAGTGAGGAAGGTGCCTGCATCCATCCCATCCGGAGTGGAGACCTAAATCACTGGAGAAGCCGCTACATGCAACTACACGCAGGAGTGTCTCTGCTAGCCCTGCTTCCAGTAGGGTGGCCAGCTCCGCCCTAAAGGAACCATGGTCCTTATTTGGCCTTGGTAAGGAATACATTGGGAAAATAAGATGCACACGTGGTTAGATCCAGTCTTGTGCTTGTCTCTTCTAAATATTTCAGTGACCTAAAAAAGTCTTCTTTGATAATGAGCCTTCTCTCTAGAATGCATGGGGGAGTTCCGAACATTCTGGGTTAACTATTTTCCCCAGGCTTTTGCTTTATGGAAAGGATCTCCTCTCTTCATTTTCACACGAGAGCAGCTATGACATTGCAGCCAGCCCCAGGCAGCAGCTTCTTATTAACAAGGACTTCTAGGTACCCCTGGGCTCGAGGAGAGCCTCTGGCCAGGGTAATTAAATTGTAGCCTTGAACACCATGGCCATATGATATGTGACCTTATGATGAGAGATTATTGATTGATTTTAATTACAGAAAAAAAGGCTCACATATCCAAAATGATAACTTGCCTCAAAGGCCATAATTTATTCAATATATGACTGTCCAAGAGGCAAATTTGCTTGTGAAAGCTCCTATTCACTCTTCATACCCTTTTCTGATATGACCTAATTTGCCAGGTCTTACACCTTTACCTTTTTACTTGCTCCTATTAAAGTGTGTTTTCAAGTTTTCTGTCATTACTATCAAGTGTAGAAATATTCTTCAGGTTCCCATATGTTCTTTCCTTTTTTTTTCCCTGTTGGTCTTGCATGTTCCAAGGACCTTTAATTTTAACGTGAAAATAGAGCATTTATTATACTCTATGAGAAGAACTAAGCGTAATCACAGAAGCTACAAAGGGAACGGTGAGGACTGTAGAGAAGACATGACCCAACAGACCAGCAACCACTACTAGCGTTAGCCAACTGTTGCTGTGGGAAATGTGGGTGAGATGGTCCGTTTCATGAAGAGAAACCAAAAATGAAGATGAAAAATCAAAATGAATTTTTAAAAATATCTAAATCCTCAATCATTAATTATTAAGCCAATGGGTGGATCTCTCATGGTGTTCACAGGAAGGCAGCCCTCTCAGTAAAGGGTAGGATGTAAGGAAGCTTAGGGAAGCTGGAAATTAACATCCCTTCCTGGGAGGACAATGTAGGAAGGAAATTCCAGAGACTCGGAAAGGGTTGTAAGACCCCACCCTAAGGCTATAGAAAGGGGAAAGAAATCTCTGTACCTCCCTGCCTACCTGTCTGCCTGGCTGCTGGTGCTTTTCTTGCATCTCTTAATCAGCATTAGAATGAAATGTCCTCAGCCATCCAGCCTGGACTGAAAGCCAGCAGCTCTCCAGGAAGCCTTCAGGCCTTCCGTGCTGGATTGGGACTGCTGAGGCATCCAGGCATGTGGGCTCAGCAGTGACCTGTTCCTTGACTCTGGTTTGCAGGCTGCTATTGTGGGACTGCCATGAGCTAATCCAATAAATCCCCTTTTTGTTTACAACAATTCATTCTGTTGGTTCTGTTCTTCTAGAGAACCCTGACTAATACACTACCATTCACCAATTTAGCTAGCCTAGCCAGCCAGCAATCCTCTACTGCTTCCTTGGCACTGGGATTATAAGCACCAGCACCAGCAGAGTTGTGCAGCGGAAGTGTGCTGGGCCCATAAGCACCAGCACCAGGTCTGAGTTTTATGTGGGAACTGAGGGTTCAAACTCTAGTCCTTTTATTTGCAAGGCAAGAAGTTACCCACTGAGCCAACTCCCAGACCCCTGGACCTAGTTTTAAAAGCTACTCACTCTCCACACTTACTCTTCTTCTTGGGCAGCATAGGTGACATCGTGAAGCACAGACAAAAGAAGGTCTTCTAGGGAAAGAAGTGTACATCATTGCTGCAATCCCCACTGAGCCATTGGAAGTCTTGGAATCAGTGGTCTTTCCACTTTTGTAGAAGATTTTTCATCTACCTGGAAAAGCCTCCCACATTGGTTGGAACTCCTGCCCGAGATAAGATCCAAATGTCTCAGAAACTTAGCACTTTCTTCTCTGTATTCTTGCAGCACTCTGTTTAGATACACATTTCCAGCATGTAACTTGTTCAAATCATCCATTTATATTCATATTCTCAAATGGCTTTGTACTCAGAATCACATGGAGGTCATGCTGAAACAGATTGCTGGGTTCCGCCCTTGAAATTTATAATTTAGTTGGCCTGAAGTGGCTCCCAAGAATTTGCATTTCTTGTAAGTTGGCAGGTCTGGAGATCATGTGTGGAGAACCATGGCTTATACTCAGGGCTATATGTACCTTATAGGTGGATCCCATAAGCTGACACAGTACTCACTCCATTTCTGATGTGAACGATGGTCACCTTTCACCTCCTAGACCTGCTGAACAGCAGTCCAGATCAGTAAAGGCTGATCATCCATCCATCCTCTTTCAGAGACGTCTCAGCTACATGTAGACCCAAGGAGGCCTGA
Organism: Zapus hudsonius; assembly: GCA_004024765.1. Lineage (NCBI taxonomy): Eukaryota > Metazoa > Chordata > Mammalia > Rodentia > Dipodidae > Zapus > Zapus hudsonius. Next base: position 49,959 of record PVHP010004148.1, on the reverse strand, counting down.
AGATTCCTTCATGGTGATGGTCGTCTCTTTCAATATGAACATTTTATAAATGGAGAAGCTGAGATTGATGTTATCCCTTCATTTTCCAGTTATGCCCCATTTTTCAAGATCTACTACCCTCAAAGACAAGACCTGACAACTATCTTGTTCAGTAGTTCCATTCATGACACAGATGGCAGTCAGCATACTTCAGACACTACGTTATACCTGCTGGAGCTATCGGATTATCAGCACAAAAGCTAAGACCCTCTGGAACTTAAACCTCATTGTTTTCTTCCAAAAGACAGAGCACTGTGATAAATTTTGGGGACTTCCTTCTGGAATCTATGGAGTTGGTTCATATGCTGACCACTGCACAGAGCAATAAGCTTCCATGAACTCCATCACAGGAACTGTGTATTTATACTTTCTTCTCCTCTCACTAGTTCCACAGGCCTAGAAACCAGATTAGATCTGGACAAGAAAAAAGTGAAGAATATAAGTAATAATTTCTTCTTGAGTGTTGCAGTCAGCTTTCTCATCGCTGGCAAAAAGAACCTGACCAAAAGCAGCTTGTGGAAGGAATGGGTTTATTTTGGCTTACAGATTCGAGGGGAAACTCCATGATGGCAGGGGAAATGGTGGCATGAGCAGAGGGTGGACATCATCATTAGATGGCCAGCAGCAGGAGGAGGGGGGTGCCACACACTGGCAAGGGGAAACTGGCTATGATACCCTTCAGCCTGCCCCCAACAACACAGCTCCAACAAGGTTTTAATTCCAAAATTGCCATCAGGGGGATCAAGCATTCAGAACACAAGTTTATGAGATACACATGAAACAAACTACCACATTTTCCCTCATACCCCCACAAACTGATAACCATACATGATTTAAAATGCAATATACTCAGCCCAACCTCAAAAGTCCACGTAGTTTTTATCTATCTCAATGATGTTCAAATAACCCCAGAATTCAAGGCCTTTTAAGTGAGCCATAATATACCAAAACAAAATAAAACAAACAAAAAATACATAATGGCACAGAATATATATTAACACTGGAAAAGATGGCATTAAACATAGCAAAGACAGACTGAATTAATACAAGATTTAAAATAAACAGAGCAAATATCAAACTCTGACTTCACATCTGATAATTCTAAACAATGACTGGTCTTTGGAGTTCCAATTCCGCCTCTCCAGCTCAGATACTCACAGTCAAGGAAAATTTCATCCAGTGCTGGCAGCTCTCCTTAGAAGCCATCCCATAGTTCTTGCATTTCACTGGGTCTCCACTGCAACCCATGGTTCATCTCATGGCTCCATAAGACTTCCAGGCAGGGCCTCTAGCAAGCCTGCTTCACACTGCCCATGGGCATTTCCAAAAACAAAACCATGTTGGACATCCAATGACCCACTTTTTCCTCCATTTGTTATACTCCATAGTACCAGGTGGCTACCAGCTTGTTAATCCAGGGGGAACAAAACCAACTTTGAAGGACAGAAAACCTCTCTCAGCATTTAGGACCCTTACTTCAAAGAGTCCACATTCTTCCTGTTGTCCCAATGCAGATCACCTGAACCAATCTCAATGGTTGTAATCTCTCAAACAATTGCAGCTAAATGGGCAGCAGTTATGGCCCAGAGATTTCATTTCTTTCTGTGCCATCTCCACTGGTCAAACCAGTCTATTTCTATGCAATGAGACCCTGCAAAACTTCTCAGGACAAAGGCGGATCATAGCAAGCCTACAGAATTGGGGAGAAGCTCCATAATGACAAGGAAAAGGGTGGCATGAGCAGAGGTTGGACATCACCTCCACCACAGCACTGCAAACAGCAGCAGGAACGTGTGCCTAACACTGGCAAGGAGAAGCTGGCTATAACCCCCATAAGCCCACCCCCAACAACCCACATCCAACAAGGTTCCAATTCCAAAATTGTCAACAGCTGAGGATCATACATTTAGAACAAGTTTTGGCGAGCACCTGAATCAAACCTCTACATTGAGTTCCTTGCTCAATATTTTAATGGCAGATCATTTTCTTTTCAAGACTGAGAATGACACACATGATGTTTGCAAACCCTGTTAATTGATTGCATTGACCTCCAACCCTAGAGTAAGTAAATTAGAATATTTTAGCATAGATTCCTTATAAAAATGTTAAGTGCAGTCACAACTCTTAACATTATTATACTGCAATCTTTGGTCCTATATGGTAAAGGTTTCTTTTGCTCCTGTCCTAAGGGAACATTGCCACCTTGTTTCTATTCTCTTCACTATCCTAGAGGATCCAACATCTAAAAGGAATATTTACACAGTGTCTAGTTTGTGAGGGAGGGTCAAAGAGGTGACATTTGAACTGCATGTGATGGTGACAGTGTGTGGAAATCTGGACAAGTTCAACATCTCTGGGGTAGGAATGGGCAAACCATTTTTAAGAGATGCAAGAAGGCCAGTGTGGATGTGGCAGAGGGAAGAAGGAGGACGTCTGGATGACAAGAAGTCAGAACATCTAGGCAACATCAGGACGTAGAAGCCAATGTGAACCCAAAGTAGGCCACGCACCTAACTGAAAGGACAAGCCTTTGAGAGCGACAGCAGGAAAGCGGTCCATTTCATGAAGCCGTCGTTGTTTTGTGGATAATTGGCTGCAGAAGAAATTAGTGAAGTGTGTGGGAGCAGCCAGGCTGCTGTGGTGATCCTGAGAGAGGTGTGATGGGTCAATGCAGAAGACACAGCTCTCACTTCAAAAGGGGTAAGAGATGCCTCAGATGCAGCCCTTTCCAGGGACTTTAGTCACTGTGGTATGAACTAAATGCCAAGGTAAAAGGCACAAATAATGGTCCAGGTGATGACATGTTTCGTAGGCATTTCAGCTGTATTCAACAGCTTGAGTGGAAAGGGCCAGCTCAGAGGATGAGATCAATCAGGAAGACAGTTGGTTTCAAGACCGATCTAACTAAGAGACTTCTGGATGCCAAGGAAGAGACATTGAAATGAAATGAAAGACTACCATTTCAGATTGGCGGGGGGGTGGGGAGCTAGGATAGTCTGATCTCTTAGGAATAATATGTTTTTTTATTTACTTATTTGAGAGAGAGACAGAGATAGAGAGAAAAAAGAGAGAGAAGATGGGTGCCAGCAACTTTTACCACTGCAAATAAATTCCAGAGGCATGCACCACCTTGTGCATCTGGCTATACATGGGTACTGGGGAATGGAGCATGGGCAGTTAGGCTTTGCAGGCAGGCACTTTAACATCAAAGCCATCTCTCCAGCCCCTGTTCATTTCAGTTTTAAAACTTATTATTGAAAACTTACACAAGTATAAACAGTATACCATGATCATCATCCCCTCCCACGATCTCCATTTGCCCCTCCCAAAATCCCTCTCCACGGAACTCTTTCTCTTTCCAGTTAGACCTCTTCTCTTGATGTCACCATTGTCCTCCCTCCTATGATGCAGGTCTTGTGTAGAGCTTGCCACTGTGACCTCATGAATATGAAGGCCACACTATGTCTGGAAGACCATATGGTAAGCACTTCTCCTCTTTCTTTGCCTCCTACATTCTTTCTGCTACCTCTTCATGAATGACCCCTGAACCTTGGAGGGTGTGACAGAGATTTGTTACTTAGTGCTGAACACTCCACTGTCACTTCTCAGCACTATGGTGAGTTTGGCATCACCTCAGTGGGCACTGTCAACTACACAGAAGCTTCTCTAACCAAAAGTGAGAAGAGCATAAACGTAAGTGCTTGAAGGGCAGTTTAATGAGCATAATCTATGCATTTAGCCAGACAACTTTCTTGGCCATAAGGTTTTGATCAGGTGTTCAGTACTAGGCAGGAATTACCTCCCATGGAATGAGCCTCAAGTCCAATCAGAGAGAAGTTGGTCTCCCCCATAACATACATGCCACCATTGCACCATGTTAAAATTAGCCAAATCTAAACCCCAGGAATCATCCAACATTTGTCTCTCATGACCAATAGCTAATCAGAAACTAATGCCTTCAATTACACCCTCTATACAGTTCTTTTATAAAATATTTTTTATTTATTCATTTTCTAGCAGAGAGAGAGAGAGAGAGAGAGAGAGAGAGAGAGAGAGAGAGAGAGAGCTCACCAGGGCCACCACCTTGTGGGTCTGGCTTATGTGGGTCCTGGGGAATTGAACCCAGAGCCTTAGGCACTGGAGGCAAGTGCCTTAACCCCTGAGCCATCTCTCCAGCCCTCTATACAGTTCTTAAATTTTTACCCTTTCCCATGATTCATTGCTTCTTGTGCCTCCCTCCATTGCAGCAGCTTCCAGGAGACATTATGATTGCTGATGGCTTATCATTACCTCTTCCTCTGCGATTGGCCTGCAAGATTCTTGAGAAGAAAGATAGCCTCTTGCAGTGGTTTGATCCAGGTGCCCTCCATGAACTTAATGTGTTCTGAATGCTTGATCCCCAGCAGATGGCAGTTTGGGGATTGGAACCTTGTTGGAGGTGTGTTGTCAGGGGCGGGTGTTTGCAATGCTGTGGTGAAGGTGATGTCCACCCTCTGCTCATGCCATCGTTTTCCCTGGCACGATGGAGCTTCATGACAAGTCTGTAAGCCAAAATAAACCCATTTCTTCTGCAAGCTGCATTTTGGATGGGTTCTTTTCCACACAGCAACGAGAAGGTTGACTACAACATCTCTACAGCTGACCCCTTATACCATGGCTCTGTTTGTGTGATGGATTGGGGCATTCATCGAATGACTCCTGTTATATTCTGCTGGCTATTAGGTAAAACTTTGTAGAAATATAAAGAGGAAATTTCTCTTAATAGTGACTATGCCTTTGAAAGTCATTAGATCTCTTAATAAATAGTCCAGCTCTGGGGAAAAAAAAATCTAGCCAGAGTTCAACCTCCAATTTTGAGGTGTGAAGGTTTAAATCCTGTGAGGCAATGGGTACCTTAGGCATGTTTTAATGCAGAGGTCTTGCGATGGCCAGGTCCTCAGTGACTATGGGGTATGGCAGCAGGACATTGATTATGTCAAGGCCTTCAGGATTTCAGCTGTCTGCGGCCTTTTCTCTTCTCTTTCCTCTTTCATGCCTCGTAGTTGAATGCACTTCTGTCTTTTTCACGCTGAGACCAATTCTATTAGCTTCTTCAGAATTCTAATACTCAGCCTTATCCACATGTACTTGTTGGTCTCTACATGTCTTTATATCTGAAGGTCTGCAGAATTAGAAAAAAAACAAGTTCTCCCTTCACATACACAAAGCCAATACCTGTTTCTATTGCAAAGGTAAGTTTCATGTAGAATATTTAGAAAGTAAAGGACACACACACAGACATACACACACACACACACACACCACGACCTCTTGCTGCTATAAACAAACATCAAATACTTGTACTATTTTTTTTTTTGCATCTGACTTACATGAGTGGCTTTTCAATTGAACTCAAGCCAGAAGGCTTTGCAAGGAAATGCCTTTAACCACTGAGACATCCTGCCAGCCCATGATAATTTCACCCATTAACTCATATAATCTTCAAAGCACATTTCAAAAGGAGGAAGTCAAGAACAGAGGCAAGCAATACTTTTTAAAAATCACTGGGCTGCTAATGGTTTTTTGTTTGTTTGGTTGGTTTTTCATTGCTAATATCCTATTTCCTTTCTTATTGTCATGCTTTTGCTATTTTCTTTATATATATATATATATATATATACTTTGTCATCCTCCTTTTCCCCTCCTACATAAGCCATCATGTGTGTTTTTGAAATCAATTCAAATTGTTATGCATTATTTTTAAAAATATTTTATTTATTCATTTTCAAGGAGAGAGAGAGAGAGAGAGAGAGAGAGAGAGAGAGAGAGAGAGAGCACCAGGGCCACCACCTTGTGGGTCTGGCTTATGTGGGATCTGGGGAATTGAACCCAGGGCCTTAGGCCCTGAAAGCAAGTGCCTTAACCACTGAGCCATCTCTCCAGCCCCTGTTATGCATTATTATAAAAACAACTCAAGATGATTGACTTTTTCAGGATGCTGATGTAGAGTCCATTGCTCTAGCCCAGGCTGACCTGGAATTCACTCTGTAGTCTCAGGGTGGCCTTGAACTCACAGCGATCCTCCTACCTCTGCCTCCTGAGTACTGGGACTAAAGGCGTGTGCCCCCATACTCGGCTGACTTTTGTTTTGAATCAAGGTGCTTATGGCCCCCTCACCACCATCTTCCAAAAGAAAAAAACTCAACTTCCATGTAGACCCCACAGATGAAATGGAAAGCAGAGTCCATGAGATGCCAGGAAATGAAAAGAAGGGACAGAGGCCAGTTACAGGATGAAATCCCAACACCTGAGTTTACCTTCCGAAAGCTGAAGGGTTTTTTGTTTACTAGAAAATCACTTGGGGTCTATTATATGTCAATAAAAGAATCCAGAATCCAGAGACTTTCTCTGCATGTATTGGCACTGGTAATGGAGCGGGGAGAGAACTTCCTGAGCTCTAATTCTGGCTACATCAAGAGAAATGAGGAATTATCTCCACTTTGTCCTATACAAGCAAGCAGGCTTAACCTCCCATTGCAGAGCAAGAGGACTTCAATTCATGGCTCCCGTGAAAATATGAACATTTCCAAAAGAGAACAATGATTCTCGACCCTTTATGGACTGGACTTTCATCCCCAGACAATTCCTTAGGATCCAATTTTGGCCCTGGAGACTAGAATCACCGGATCTAAGACTGGGTGGGGTGCCTGAAGCTCCAGTGTGGCTAGCAGCCTATGGCCATATGGCGTCCCCTGAGCCTGCAAGTCCTCCGATTATGCCAGAGTGGGCATATGCTGTGATATTTCAGTACCCTGAGGGAAGAGTCAAAATGTCGTAGAGCCAGTATGAGGTTAAGCTCCATTTCTCTTACTTATGGCAGGAGTAGAAATGGAACCAGGGGAAAGTAGAAAATACCATTATTGATTCAAAGGCATGAAAGGTTGAGGTTAGGGAGCAGAAGATAAAACTTTTGGGCTCCCTGAGGAATGATGGAATGATATCTGTGCATTTAGAGAGAGAGAGAGAGAGAGAGAGAGAGAGAGAGAGAGAGAGAGAGAGAGAGAGAGAGAGAGGAGTGGTTCTGGCACTTCACTTCCAATAAACTCCGGATTCATATGCCCCTTTGTGCATGTGGCTTTGTGTGGGTCCTGGTGAATTAAACCTGGGCCAGCAGGCTTTGCAAGCAAGTGCTTTAACTGCTGAGCCATCTCCCCAGCCCATATATATATGTATACATATATAATGTCATAGCATGAACAAATATTTATAGGTTTTACCCATTGGCTTCCCTCAGGTCTGTGTTTTGCCATACTACAAGAAGAGGAAATATCAAGCATCTGGTTTGATATTGGTGATGCCTTTTTCTCTTTGTTTGAAGGGGACTTAGTTGGAGGGATTCCACCCAAGAATTAGTCTTGACTTTTGGACTATGCTGTTGTTGAAAATAACAAGATTTTCTTCTTCTGAGTTCCTGCTTTAACCCCATATGACCAAGAGATAGTTCCTTCAGTTAAGTTGTGATGCTTCTAAGATTGCTTCCCCGTCTGGCTTGACTGCCTTTCCCAGCAAGCCTTCAGACAGGCATTCTTCAAGAAGGCAGGAGGAGGCTGTCAGATGGTGGGGGTAGAAGGAGGGATTGCCCAAGGCTGAATGGAAAGACTAGCTTACAGTGGGCCCCCCCATCTGTTGGGAGGGTGGGAGCATGCCAACATGGAGGGGTTCTGACACAGGGAGCTGTGTGGAACACCAGGAATCAGGAGGCTCCGAATCCCATCTAGGCCTCCCACCCGAATGACTAAGAGGACCTGGGGTACAGCAAAGAAGCTGGTTGTGTTCACAGTTGAAGAGCGACGAAATTGATAAAGTCACTTACCTACCTCCAAAAAGATAATCTGAATATCAAAATTTCCTAACACAACTTTTGATGAAATATCTCTTGACTTAAACATTGTTCATTTGACTGGTAAAGCCTCTGATGCATCTTACATCCAATTTCATAAAGTGTAAACAGACACTTTCTTTTCTCTCAATGAAAGAATAAAGACATTTACAAATTTATGGCTCTGCCGTCTAAGGTGATATGAAAGGTGTAATGTGAATTTGTGTTTGCCATACCTGAAATTTAGATCGTTCTTTTAAGAGAATACACATGTGTATCACTCCAAATGAAAGAATAGTTTACTTGTTCATTCTTATCCGAGTTAATTTGTCAATGAACTAAACATTTATGATGGATATAAAGCTAAGTTTCTCTTCAAAGGCTTGACATTGTTGTAAATAGACATAAACAAGGTTTAGATTTTCAGGTTCCAGGTAAACTTCATTAACTAAGTGCTTCTAACAGAAAAGTTGACATACACAGGACTTCTCAGGATTAAGCAAAAAAAAAAAAAAACCAGCAGTTAGGAGTTTGGTTCAGTGGTAGAGTTCTTGCAAATTCATGTTTCTATCTCTAACACCACAAAAATAAAAGAAAAATTGTACAATTTAAGTTTAGCCAGGTATGATGGCTCTGGCTATAATTCCAGTACTCAAGAGGCCTGAGGCAGAAGGATTACTAGGAGTTTAAGGCCAGCCTGAGCAAAACAGAGTGAGTTCCAGGCCAAACCAAAAATATGATATATAATTATGTTCCAAATATATGCTTCATATATGCAAGGACAATAAAAAAGAAATGGAAGCACGCACAGTTTCCTGTTGCTAGATAACGAAGAGTGTTTTTATGTCGTTGTGAACAGACACAAATGTATAGGAATAGACTCGGTGCCAGAAGTTTTTATAAAAAACCCTGCTTGGATTCAACATTGCTGCTTTGACAGCCCGTCCGTCGATGTTAAGAGCGCGCCACCTTCTGGTCACTGTGTGTATGACACGCTGCCGTCTTGTTTGCAGACCAGCGTTCAGTAGATGCAAAACTTACATTGAAGGAAAACAGCACTTAAACTATGGTGCCGCTCACCGTCTCCCAGGGGATGAACTGGGACGAGAACCCAATCGGTAAATGCCCTCCAGAGCCGGATGGTTTTGAAAATCCGAGTTTGTTTTTGAGCTCGACCCACGGAGATGCCGCACTCTCCAAAGCATGCTGGCTAAATGTTTGAACATCACTGTGGCCAAATGATGATTTTGGAAATTCTTTAAAAATATTTTATTTATTCACTTTCAAGCAGAGAGATACAGGAGATAGATGGTGAGAGAGAGAGAGAGAGAGAGAGAGAGAGAGAGAGAAAGAGAGAGAGAGAGAACACCAAGCACCAAGGCCACCACCTTGTGGATCTGGCCTATGTGGGTACTGGGGAATTGAACCTGAGGCCTTAGGCACTGGAGACAAGTGCCTTAACCACTGGGCCATATCTCCAGCCCAAATATTTTATTTTTTATTTATTTTCAAGCAGAGAGAGAGAGAGAGAGAGAGAGAGAGAGAACCAGGCTTATGTGGGTCCTGGGGAATTGAACCCCGGGGCCTTAGGCACTAGAGGCAAGTGCCTTAACCGCTGAGCCACCTCTCCAGCCCGGTTTTGGAAATTAAACCCTGCAGAAACTCCTCTGCAGTTGCCATTGTACCAGGATGATGTCATGGCCTTTGGAGTCCAGGCTGTGAAACTGAGGCACCAATGACATGTCTTTTCTGCCAAACTGGACATTCCAGATGAAAGACTTTTTGGTTGTTTCAGATCCTCCAATTTTATGCCTGTGTCCACTATAGTTTGCATATGAAGAGAAGAATCTGAAAAGACAAAGGCAAGATCTTTTTTTGTTTGTTTCTTTGTTTTTCTGTTTTCGAGGTAGGGTCTACCTCTAACCCAGGCTGACCTGGAATTCACTGTAGTCTCAGGCTGGCCTTGAACTCACTGTGGTCCCTCTACCTCTGCCTCCCGAGTGCTGGGATTAATGGTGTACACCACCACGCCAGGCCCAATGCCAGGCCCGATAAGTACATCATAATCAAAGTCAAAATCAATCCAGGCATGGCGGCTCATGTTTTTAGTCCCAGCACTCAGGAGGCAGAGGTAGGAGGATCACAGTGAGTTCAAAGCCACCCTGAGACTACATAATAACTGTGCCTGGTTTGGAGGTGCATCCCAGCGGCATGTGACTAATTCTCATTACGATCCTTTTACAAATCTAAGATTGTCAAAGGAAAAATGAAAGAAAAATTCATAAAACTACCATCTATTTGATGACTAACAAGTCACTGTTAATTTGCCAAACAGTAACCTATTTTTAACTTTCAATACAAACTGTTCATCTCCCGTAGACCTAACGCCCAGCATTGCAGTGGTGATTTGAACCCGTATCCTTTCAGAAGTTTGTTTGAAGGAACCCCGCTACAGAGCAGCTTTCTTCCCAGTTCCAGCTTCACACCTTCCTATCTAGTGCTTTCATCCTTCTTTCCTTCAAAAAAACAATCCAATGATGTCTCCTTTGAAGCCAGACCATGTGACTGAGATGAGGCAGACTCCCAGGCTAACACACACAGCTAGTTCTAAGAGAGTGCATTCTTAAGTATAACCAAAAATGGTAGGGGAGAAAGTGCTAGAAAACTTTAAGGAGATTTGAGAAGGGAACCAAAATATGCCTGCGGGCACCTGATCCCAAGATGCGGTAGAGGTGAGGCTGGGTCAATCAGATGCTCCACTGTGGAGCTGAATCCCACTAGTTGGTGGCTTAGAACAAGGCAGGAGGCCGGGAAGACTTCTTGCTCAAGCTCCTCTTCCAGCTCCTTCCCAGAGGGCTGTTGGAGGTCCAGCGGCTCTGCCAGCAAGCATGACAAAAGTCAAGATTTCTGTCCCCGAAGACCTTCAGGTAGGCTCTATAAATACTCCTGTGTGTACTTGGTCCACCCTTTCTTTTGTGTGCTTTTGAATCTTTCTCGGGAATTCTTAAGCCTGTTGCCCTTATCAAGCTGACAAAGGAGAAAACGCTTGCAACGAGCTACAGGGTGAACTCGGCAATCTCTCCTTTTTCTAGTAAACCCTGAAGTAGACAATTGAAATGATTCTGAAAGCTTAATTGCCAAGATTAGCAGGTAACACTGAAATGATCCATTTCCTAAAAGGCATCTTTTTAAATTCATTTACGTAACAATATTCTTAACATCCCTAAGAGAAAATAATTGTAGCATTTGTATAATTCTGAAATGTGAATAGGCACTATTTTCAGTTATTTTTTCACAATATAGTACAATCATTTATATTTTATATTTCCTGCTTAGCACACTAATTAGGTTAATAGCCTCCAGTTCTAAGTACTGTAGCATTTTATTTCATGGGGTTTGGAAGCTACCTTGTATGGAACATAACTATCACCCTATAAACTCACATGTTGTCATAATTTTTAAAGCAGATTTTATAAGGGTCAGCAGGGGACAAATACTCAAGGTAGTTTAAATTTTTATTAAAAAATGGAATATTTGGAGAACTAGAGAGATGGCTCAGCACTTACGGCACTTGGATGCAATGTCTAAGAACCTGGGTTCGATTCCCCAGTACCCATATAAAGCCGATACACAAAGTGGCACATGTATCTGGAGTTCCTTAGCAGTGGCTAGAGGCCCTGGCAGTCCATTCCCAGTCTCTCTCTCTCTCTCTCTCTCTCTCTCTCTCTCTCTCTCTCTCTCCTTTCTATCTCTGTCTCTCCTTGCAAACAAATATTTTTAGAAAGAATGACATATTTCATTCAACCATAGATCTTACTGCATATAGGATATCTGGTTAGGAGCTCTCAGAGAATTCTGAAGAGAAGTAGGCACAGAGAGGTAAGAACACAGAGAGCCGGTCTAGAACGGTAGGGTTGGGTAATTAGGAAAAGATCAGTTTGCTTTAACTGATAATGTCCATAATCTTCTCTTCACACTACTACGTTGTACAAATCCAAGCAGTTACTCAGCCACTCTGTGGCTAGGTTTCTCAGTGCAGAAAACGCAGAGCAGAATGGCTCATCAAAGCCTCCTCTCCTCCCCTTAGCCCCAGGGATTCAGGGACTGCTGATGTGGGAAGCCATTGTCTCAGCTGCAGCTCTGGCACCCTGTGACAGTCTGGACTTTTCTTTGTCTGCTAACCCACTGTCCAGAAGCTCCTGGAATTGAAACTCCACTTAAAATTTTAGATGTTCTAGTTCACTTGCAAATAAAATCAAATTTCTGCTTATACTATAAGCAAATAGCAGTGCTATGCCTAGTATTCCATGAAACTGTCCAATAATAAGCCACGAGTTTTAAAGTCCAAGGTTGCTTGCCGCATCACTTTCATTAGAGGTAGTTTACTAGCAAACGAGTGTCTATTTTAAATTAAGCCCGTTTGGATTTTTTTTCTTCCTTTTTGGTTATGTCTTTTCTTGGAAGCCCACTGGGGCGGTGGGTAGGATAAAGATTAGTCATTGGGAGGCAGTTGAGGAGGAAGTGACAGCACCTCTTATGCTGGCTCCATGGTGGCAGATGGTTGAGACAGGATGACGCACTCTTTCTCTTGCCATGATGGAAGGTCACTCCCTACTCTCAAGGAAGGACCTTCCTAGCCATCTCCATGCACAGGTCCAGGCATGTGCCCCAGGCCATCTGTAGGTTTATATGCTCTGGGTATAATGGACTTGGGCACTTGGCTATATTCTATAATAAATGGTGTGAGCCAACCTGGGGCTCTTGTCCCCATTCCCGTTCCCAGTAACTTGGCCTCTACATTAGAAAACTCGTCCTAACTTGGAGTTTCATGTACTCTCAGAAGAAGCTGGTATTGATGGCTGAAGCTGAAAGTCACACAGCCAAGATCCAGTTCAGCATCTGCCCCTCCCCCTCTGCCCCTCTTCTTCCTTGGCTGTGAACTTGAGTAAGTTGGCGTCCCTGAACTCTGGTCTCCACGCTCAGCAGTTGAGGACAGAAAACTTACTTTAATATCATTGTGAAAGTTCTAGTCATAATCTTTTGTTGAGGAGCTGGCAAATGGCGGCTCTTTAATAAATGCCAGTTTCTACTCATAAACGGTTTTAATGTTTTATCAAATAGATCTCTTCCAAGCTAAACAGTTTAGCAACTAAAGCCAAATACGAAATTGATGATTTTTTTTCTTGCTCTTTAAAAATAAGTGGCACTATTACAAACACATACATTTTAGGGGAAAAAAGTAATTTTCAAGGTAATTCTTTCACTGGAATTAATAAGAATCAAGAGGAAATTGCTGTTTGTTTGGCTATAAATATCCTAAGGAGGATATAAATATCTAAGGAGGATTGTGAAATATGAAAATGAGAAGAAAACATTGGCAAATGAGCTCAAATTCCTTTTTCCCCTCAAACATTTTCTTTTCTCCATAAAAAAGAGATATTTGCATATTTGGATTTTTGTGGTGCAGTTATGTTGCAGCCTGTTGTATGTCAGACTCAGGGGATAGCAAATGAGTGAAACTCAGCTCCTACCTAGGAAAGGTTATTAATCTGGTAGATAAAGCACTTTATATTATACTGAATTGTATATCATGTCATATCATGTCATGCCACATTAACATTGTATTTTTAATTAATATCTTGTCATGGTTTGATCCAGGTGTCCCCCACAAACAAATGAATGTGTTCTGAATGATCGATCCTCAGCTGATCGCAGTTTGGGTTTTACAACCTCGCTAGAGCTCTGTTGTTGCAGGCATATGAGGGTTATAAGCCAGCTTCCCCTTGCCAGTGTTTGGCACACCTTCCTGCCGCTGTTTGCAGTGCTGTGGCAGAGGTGATGTCCACTCCTCTGGTCGTGCCATCATTTTCCCTGCCAGGATGGAGTCTCCCCTTAAGTCCATAAGCCCAATAAACCCATTCCTCAACAAGCCATTCTTGTGAAGCAACAGAGAAAGCTGACTACAACAGATTTGGTACTGAGCAACTAGAAAGCTGACTACAACAATCTTTATTAGGAATAATTATACATATTGTATGAGCAAATCTTGTGAAGATGCCCCCATTTCCCTCCTCTCTGTCCTCTACCCACTGGGATCCCTCCTAGTTGTGCATACTGGATCTGTCCATAGAGTAGGGGATATGAACTGCACCAGAGGGAGCCAGGTTTTTTCTTCCCTCTTTGCATTGTTGCTGAGGGGGGCAATGTCTCTGGATATTCTCCCCCACCATGGCTCTTACATGCTTTCAGCCCCCTTTCTCTGGACTTTTACTTTGGGTTGTGTTTAGCATCATTGGTGTCTGTCTCCATTGACCTTTCATTGTTTATCTGACTTGCTGTGATGATTGGTCTCTTGTTTATCTCATCACTTTCTCATAGGTTTCATTTGGGCCCTGTGTGATAGGCCAGGGGTGGTCCATCATCCCATGTCTTGTTGGTGAAATTGGATTGTACCTGGCTCTCTCAATGCCTTCTGAAAAATACAAAGAGTATCTCCTTCAGAGAGTGACATCAGTATAGGTTAAATGGGACAACATTGCTTTTTTGGCTAGCTCCTAATGGGTGTGTAGCCTCTCTGTAGCTCTCTGGTAGTGGGAATTTTCCCTAGGAGCCCAGGTTCTTGGTCCCTTTAGGATTTTGCCATGGATGCTAGTTCTAACCAAGGGCTCCTTGTCACTAAGCAATCTCTTAGCCAATCAGTAAGCTGTTGATTAGGTTTAGTGACACTATTGCACAGATGAGCATTTCTTCACTTTCTGGTCTCTTCCATATACTGTTTTCTGCATTCTTGTGACAACTGTTTACATTGTATATCAGTGGTCTCTTCTTTCTCCAAATATCATTGATCAATTTCCCCTGGCAGTAATACCTTTGTACTACACATGCTACTATCTGGGAGCTGGCTACCATTCTGGATCTAGCAGGGTCTCTTGGAATTTTTTTTTGATGACTCTGTGATTTCTTCAGCAAAAGGGTCTTACCTGAGGCCTGGGTCAGGTATTCAAGAGCTTTGACAGAAGTCTGTCTCGTTTTGAGGACCTCATGGGTCTCTTTGATCAACAGCTCAGTGTGGGAAGGAACCAATAACTGGGACAGGGAGATGCAGGCCTGAGCAATTTTTATTGGGTTAGGCTTCCTCTCATTCTATTTATGGTCCCTTGTACCAGGTGGTGCCCTCAGCTTCCTCAGGAGCTTACAGTATGAAAGTTAGGGTTTTATGGTGCCTATTCATTATTGGTTTATTGTATGAGTCCCCCAACCCTTTCATTCCTCCCTCCTCCCAATTCTTTCCATCCCCTTTTACAGTCTCTCAGATCTTTGACAGGTTTTCTTAATGTTCAGGCTTAACCTGGGTAGGAACCACATATGAGGGAGAATATGCAGCTCTTGACTCTCTGTTCTTATGTGAGGTCGCAAAGAATGATCTGCTCCAAGTCATCCACTTTTTAAAATTTTTCATTATGTCATATTTCCTTTCAGCTGTGTAGAATCCCATAGTGTATATGTACCACAACTTGGATATCCATTTGCCCAGTAATGGGCATTTGGGTTGATTCCAATTCTTTGCTATTATGAATTGAGCTGCTGCAAACATGGTTGAGCAAGTGTCTCTGTGCTGAGGTGTGATATCTTGAGGGATAGCTGGACCCATTGGTAGCTATATATCCATCCTGTTCACACTGCTTTCCATAGTGATTATACAAATTTTCAGTCCCACCAGCAGTGAATGAGGATTCCTTTTCCCCCCACATCCTCGCCAGCATCTATTGTCATTGTTTTTTTTTTAATGATTGCCACTCTGTCTGGAGTGAGGTGTATTCTCATTGTTGTTTTGATTTGCATTTCCCTGATGATTAGTGATGTTGAACATTTTCTTAAATGAGAGTAGGCAGTTTGTATTTCCTCTTCTGAGAATTCCCTGTTGAGTTCAGTGCCCCATTTTGTGAGAGGGCTGCTTGATAATATGATGAGTTGTAGCAGAGTATAGCCATACCCGAGGGGAAAAGAGTGAATTTAATGATTTCTTGATGTCTGTTCCAATTGAATGGTATTGTGGTAAAGAGTTAAAGTGCTAAGATATGTTGAATTTCGAAGCCATTCTCTGATATACCATATGCTAATGAAGGAAGGATGACTAAATAAAATAATTGCTACACAATTCCTTTTATTCCTTTTTATATTGAGATTTCCATTTTCTGAAGAGATGGCTACCCTTTGATGATAACAAAAATGTCAAGTTTGTCATAGACTCTATTTTTCTCTAGTTGAAACCATGATCATTAATTCTCATCTGTTGCCATAAAAGAAACAGACAGATCACCTAGAAAAGAGATTCTCTGATACTTGCATGTCCTCCCTGTTGGAAAAGGGTGTTGGGACTTGGTGGTAACTGGGATCTAAGGGACGTAAAACAAAAGCACCTTTGGGAAGCCACCACCACCACCACCACAGGCAGGCTGTGACCCAGGGAAGCAGGCCTTCTTGCTGTCTGCCAAAACTGGAGTCGTTCTCAAGCTGTTTAACTTGTCATTATTTCTCTTGTTGTCTTTTCTTTGAAAATTAATTGCAGATGTGAAACGGCCACATTTAAATAATTCATAAAAAAAATAAATCCAGAGGAAAGTGGCAGAGGTAGAGAGAAACCCGGAGAAGTGCAAAGCAGGGGTCGAGTCGGTCTTAGTTATCTGAGAGGTTTTTCTTCCTCCAGAGTGCTTAATTAGGACTGCCTGGCTGTTTAGCCCTGGGTTGGTTCTGAGCTTTCAGGAGAGCTGTTGACCTGATCCAACAGAAAAACACACTGAGAAGCAACTTCTCTTGGTTCATGAAAACATTTGTAAATGTGGTTATTTTTGGCATTGAAGGGGGAAAAAAATCAACGTCTCTAACTGAGGGAAATTCATACAATTATAATTGTATAATGTTATAGGACAGCCTTTCAGCTCTACCCACTATGCAAACCACTTAGACAGCAGAGTTTAATGTCCACAGCTAAATGCCCAGAAGAGCCTTCTTAACTTTAAAACCAAGAGCTTCTGCGACTTCCAGAAAAATCTTCCAAGCTGAGGATTAATGGAAGTAATTCCATGAGGTTTATACAGCTCCTGGCACTGATGTTATGCTTACAGAAGCATTTTAAATATTATATTCTTAACCCTTCTGATCAATTAACTTGTGATAGAAACCAGCCTCCAGATCTAACAGTACTATTTTGTGCTGATATATCATTTTCCATTATAAGCACTTTTTAAAAGAACTAATTAGTACCCTCTTGCCTGAAAGAAAGTACACCATGTTGATCAGACTTCCACCTTTGTGCTGAGAGGAAACGCCTACTATGTTCTTCATACCTGCTTCTCAAATGTGAATGGGTGGCCAGGACACTAGGAGAGGAGTGAGGGGTCACATTACACCGCAAGTAGACAATGAAAGCTGTCCACTCCACAAGTATACAACCAAAGCTTTTCACACATGTTCTGCCTCGACTAGCCAATAAGCCCATTTCAATTTCCCCTTTAAGAACCCCCCTTCCACATACTACAAATATGTTCTCACCTAAGGCTATGTTATTGAAAATGAAGTTCTCAAAGTTACTGTTCAAAATTATCCATCTGGCTCCTTAAATGCTATCATGTCTTCTTTTATCCCAAGTCTCCGATGAGGAAATGTTTGCTGTTTAATTGCTGCTGAGGATCACAGATGATGGTTTATAGGTTTAGGCAAAATTGTGGGCAGCACTTTGTTAACAAACGCAAGAGCATGCGGGTACTTCATAATTATCCTATAGAGCTCAATTGGCCCTTAACAGCACCTGCCCGGCTAGCATCAGGGAGTCTTGTTTCAACACAAAAGCTCCTTCTTGTTAATTAACCTGTGTGCACTTGTTACAAATGAAACCTATTTGTTTCCAGTTAATATATTTGCTGCTCCTTGAAATATTCATTTATTATGATGCTTGTTAAGTGAAGGGTGGCGGGGCGTAGTTTGGATGACTTCCATCAGTGAGCTCTGGGCTTTAAGAGATGAGCAAATACAGCAACATGTCAGCTATATTGCTTCATGCCCAGTGGGCCCCCAAATCTGCTTAGGAAAGATGAGTGTCTCTCAACCATGAAAACAATACAGGGGCAATTGAGAAGCAAGACATCCATGACAGTAATCAGTGAATTTTCATTAGAGGAGACTTTTCTAAGTAATTCATGTGAAGCCTGATTTCATTTCTCAATCTACCTCATGACTATTTTGTATGCAAATGTAGAAAGGGCCGGACGCACGCGGGATGTGTCTTGACTTTCCTTTCTGTTGGCCTCAACCCAATGAAATCATTTTCTTGCTCTCTGTGACATATTAAGCAAAAGTCATTTGAGAAAAAGATTAGAAATAATACACATGCATTTATTTAGCATATTTTATGCAAGAACCACATTTTACACTGGCAATTCTTGCACAGGTTATCAACTTATCCCTCAAATTTTCACATCTTTAAAATACATGGTTCATTCTTCTTGAAATTCTTCAAATGCTAGGAGTCTGAAATTGATCTTGCGTATTTGTTAATGTTCTTCTAAACCCATATTGGTAAGTTTTCTGCAATTAATTTTTCTCAAGGTGAAAAACAAACTATTTTAACAGAGAAAAACATTCACACAAAAGGAAAAAACTTGTAATTTTATTAAAGTGAAATATTAGAGATGCAGTTTTAAATTTGATGTTCAGAATACACTTTATATTTTCATTAAAAAATCGTGCTTATATAACTTCAATTAGGTTTGCTTAGCTGCATACAGAGAGTTCAAAATACACTTAAGTATTGATGGACGAACATTGCCACAGCCACCAATCAATTACTTTGATCTCCTGTTTTAAAATCGGTCCAATAATGCATTTTAGAATAGGTCAATACTGCCTGCTACATAGAGTAATATGTCTAATTTGTTTCTATTCATCATGATCATGTAGTTAAGAACAGTATGCTTAAAATCTCAATTGTCACTGGATGTATGATATGTAAAACAAAAAGTATTATAAATGACTATATAAACATCATTGGCCAAGGAATGGACAGAATCCTACATCCCGTTTTCCTCCTGAACACTAATACTTTAAATGTGTCACTGCACTTGTATTAATTTGATTGATCAGCACATCTATACACCCCACATTTGTTTTTCTAGGAACAGAATGAAAAATGTCTTTCTGGTCTATAGCACCATTGAGAGACGGAAGCTGTTAGAGTGACATGCTCAAACCTTCCCAGATCCCTCATCTTCTCTGTGTGAATTCTTCCTTAGCAGTACCAGATGATCTTTATGGAGTCCCTGCATGTGAAAAGTGGTTTTGGAGGTGTGCAGAAGACAGAAAGTATATCTAATAGCCTCATCCTGTTTTGACTTCGGTCATCATCTGTCAGTAACGGAGCACAGAGGGAACCAAGAAGGGGAGACATGGAGGACCATCCTCCTGCCAATGTCCTCTAAGTACCTCATCCAGTAAGAGCAGATTCAGTATGTAACTCTCAAACCACGAATATGCTGAGCTGGAAATGTGAAAATCTCCCTGTCTTTTTTCTGTGTGTGTGTGTGTGTGTGTGTGTGTGTGTTGGTAACAAGCAATCCTTTCACCTCAGTTCCTTATTACTCAGCAGATCTGGAGAGCCAAGGAGAAAAACCAGCAGGTCACTTGCACTCCGTGGTCTGGGCATGTTGATTCACATGGTGATCTCCTCTGGATGAACTGAAGCAATTACAGGAAGCATAAATTTAAAAGTTATTTATTCTCCTATACAGTGAATATTTAGAATTTCTTATATTCTTAAGGGTTTCTTAAATAGAAGGAAAGAATAGTGACCTATCACTAACCATAGAACGTATATCACCTACTATAGTAGTTTGATCCAGGTGTCCCCCACAAAGGAATGCGTTCTGGATGCTTGATCCCCAGCTGATGGCAGTTTTGGAATTGGAACCTTGTTGGAGGTGTGTTGTTGGGGGTGGATTTATGAGGTTATATACCCATCTTCCCCTTGCCAGTGTTGGGCACACCTTCCTGCCACTATTTGCAGTGCTATGGTGAGGTGATGTCTACTCTCTGCTCATGCCGTTGTTTTCCCTGCCATCATGGAGCTTCCCCTCAAGTCTGTAAGCCAAATAAACCCATTCCTCCCATCAGCAGCTTTTGGTTGGGTTCTTTGTTGCAGCAACAAAAAGGATGACTGCGAAATATACTGACCATATCATTCTGGTTAATAGACCATATGCTACCCTACAGCTCTGCACAATTGCATTTACTCATATAATAAATGCAAGCTAAGACTACTTCGAATAGTATCCATACTGGCAATTTCAAAAAGTTGAGCTTATTCAGGAATCTCAATTTGATTTTAAAATAGGGTTCTGTTGTAAAGGTCAACAGGGATTTTATCTACATATTATGTTTACTTTTATTTTTCCAGGGCTTTGGGAGAATCAGCAAGGATTATCCACTGTTCTGCTTCCAGACTTTGAGGTGATTTACTAGAGTGACCAAATTCTGAGATTTTCCAGGCTTGTAATTATTAATAATAGCACCGAATTTTCTTCTTAAAAATGTCTAACTGACATAAGAAAGTATACACATTAGTAGTAGCTGACTTCTGCCAGTTTGGCCATCAGAGGTAGACAAGGGACCAGTCAGAGAAAGGAATCCCCGTAGCCTGGTGGCCAAACTGAAAGACTGGACCCAGACTGTTCACAGCCCCATTTTGCTGCTTTCTGTTCATGAGACTTTATCCTCCCTGCATCTACCCATCTCACATGCTCAGTACAGATGTCTTGAGGATTTAATGAACGACTCGATGTAAAGAGCCAAAAACAGTGCTTGCTATATAGTCAGTTTTATTTTTAATGAGGGTGTACACTCCAGCATCAACCAACAAGGTAGACATGGAGGATTTAACAGACCTAGAGTAAATGCAGCCTCAGATGAGAGATCTAAAACACCATCTCAATAAACTAGAGCAGTTTTATTATTTTAATTGTATTTATTTGTGTGTGTGTTGGCACACAGGAGCTCTTGACACTTCAAATAGCATCACATGCATGTGTCATTTCTTACATCTAGCTTTACCTGCATGTTAGGGAACGAGTCCTAGGCTAGCAGTTCCGCAAGCAATTTCCTTTAAACAGTGAGCCATCTCCTCAGCCCCAACATACAGAGATATGAATAGCCTCCAAAACAATCAACCTGCTACTATAAACCTTTTATTACGATTTTTTAATTTATGCTATTGTAAATTTAAATCTGTTATTTTAAATAACTTGAGGGGGATGCTTTAATGATGGCTCAGTAGTTAAAAGCAGTTGCTGCACAAGCCTGATGAGCAGAGTTCAGATCCCCAGAACCCTCATAAAGTGGAAACCAAGTAACACACAGACTCTGTAATCCCAAACTCACCAATGCAGTGGGAGGAGGAGTCAGGAGAATCCAGCAGCTGAAAAGCTATGTGATGTGAGAGGCAAGTGTAGGCGAGCCCCTATCTCAGACAAAGTGAAGGTGAGGACTGACAGCCCCAGGTTTCCTCTGACCTCCGCACAAGCACCATGGCATGCACATGCCTATATATACATATGCACCATACATATATACATAAACCATTTTGTTTACTGTAACAAAGGTCATGAATAATACAACCTGTGTCTTTGCTTGTTTGCTTTGCTCTAACACAATGGCTTCTTGGAAAATGTTCCTGTGTTCCATTGTGATATTGTGAAGATATTAAAGATTCTGACATTTTCAACCCCTGGCCTGTCATATAAGACCCAAAAGAAACCTATGAGAAAGTGGCAAGATAAACAAGAGACCTACCACCACAGCAAATCAGATAACCCGAGAAAGGACAATGGAGACAGTCACCAATGACACCAACACAACCCAAAGCAGAAGTCCAGAGACACTTAGATCTCAACAATAAAGCAGATTTAAAACTCACCCACCATGATTCAGGAAACTAAGCGGAAGAGGGGGGCAGAAAGATTGTAAGAGCCATGGTGGGGGAGAATATCCAGAGACATTGCTCCCCTCAGTAACAACATACAAAGGAGGAAAAAAAAACTGGCTACCTCTTGTGCACTTCATAACCCCCTCCCCCACTGGCTGATCCAGTATGCCCACCGAGGAGGGACCCCAGTGGGTTGGGGACAGGGAGGAGGGAAATGTGGGTTCCATCACAAGATTTGCTCATACAATGTATCTAACTATGGACAATAAAGATATTTTTTCAAAGATTCTGGTATTTTATTATGGTACATCATCTTTAAATTGTCTTATTTTTAATACTGTATTATTCTGAACTCTCACTGAATATAACCCCCCCTTTGTGTCTTTATAGCTTTGTATAAAAGATGGGTGAGGTGTGTGGGGAAAGTGAGGAGAGAGAGAAAGAGATAGAAGGATTTGGATATGTTACCAGCCCTGATAAATTTCATTATTATGCATATCAGAGACAATGGATGTATAACTTGAAACAGAATCACTGATGAATACTAGGCTGCATTACATTGATAATATGTGACTGTCGGCTATTGGACTGAGGACTCAGATATCAGACAGCTCCCTGAAGTAAATACCTTGATAGAAGGACCACAATGGAATTTAGAAATTAAATACAAAAGATTATGTTAATGTGCCATAAATGGGAACATGAGAAAATATCAAAGTTGAAGTTTTAGTTGGAAAATGAATTTGAAATGATCTCTTATGCATATGCAAGTTTTTAATACATACTCTCTGAGGTACATTTACACTC
Source organism: Zapus hudsonius (assembly GCA_004024765.1). Lineage (NCBI taxonomy): Eukaryota > Metazoa > Chordata > Mammalia > Rodentia > Dipodidae > Zapus > Zapus hudsonius. The sequence goes on along the minus strand of PVHP010004148.1, from coordinate 27,283 downwards.
ACATTTAGAAGTCTAATTAGTAATAAAAAGGGAAGAGTTCCTAATGATGGCACCCTGCTCTTAAGGTCCCTATTACAGATTCTGAAAACAAATTCATTAATATCTTAATCTCCATGTTGTCATTTTTTTCCCACTTAAATACTTCAGCCCAGGAGATGTGTTATCTATTTATTTGCATTTCATCTGTAAGTTTAAGGCCCAAGGATTTTAGTTCTTTCAAAATCAGGCTTTTGACATTTTTCTTTCCTTCAAAAATAAAACATTCAAAAAAAGAAATAGCCAAAATGCTTTAGACTACATTCCTTTATTCAATGTGTGATATTCCTTGAGAAAGCTAACGGGCATTTGGATAGTGAGCCATCAAAACCATCACTTCTAAGGCTTTTCTTTGAGGCTGTTACTGATAGAATGCCTCTTCACCCTTGAGGCAACTCAACAATTGAGTTAAGGAGATTGTCATGTATGGGTTTTGCCTGTCACATGGTTGGCTTAACTTCAGGATATACTCTTCTGCTGAAGGTTCATTTCCCTCAATTTGTTAAGTGGCTAATTACAAAGGCTCACAAAAGAATTGGCACCAGGAAGGAGGGGGCGGGCTTCTATCTGCAGTCCCTTAGAGACCCATACAAGTGTCATTTGTAAAAACAGAACCCAAATTAAACAATGGCCATAATAAGCTGCCAGTAGCTGAGGTAGAATGAAAGGGGATTCTTATGTACATACAAAGCAGGTGTTAAAGGGTTGAGACTTTTTTTTAAATATTGACAACTAGATCTTAATGTAAGCCATGAATTTAAGTTTCTTCAGAAAAAAATAAAATTTTAAGCCTGAATTCAGTATAACATGAATAAAAAGACCATTTATTTGATATTGCAGCTGGGATTATATTTTCATTTTGTATTCTAGGATGTATTGAAAATACTTTGGAAGTAAAAAAATACTAAACTTACTTCCTGAATAAACAAATATGTTAAATAAAGTTATTAAAAGTAATGAGCAGAAATATGATTATGCGATGACATAGATGTTCTAAGGAGAAGTAGTTTCATCAGAAAACAATTAGGTCTCCTTTTTATGGCAGTACAAGAATTCTAAAGACCTGCCTTTTTACCGTTTGAAGAAGCATAACCCACAAAGCCAGCTCCCCTTACAGAGTGTGTGCCAGCTAATGAAACAGAATGGAATGGCGCATTGTTTCCAGCTTCATCAAAACATCCCTATGCAGAGTACTCACATCATTATGTAAGACATTTGCAAATATGTATAATGCTTTTGCCTATGGGAAAACTCTGTGGCTCTAATGTATTCCTGAAAGATGAATGAACAATTCTTTAGGTATGATAAAAAGATTCAGACGCGGGATAGAGCAGTGATATTAAAACCACAAGCTCATCATTTAAAAAAATTTTTTTTTTTAATGTCAACTGCTAACACCGCAGGTCTTTGTTTTACTTAATCTTTTTTTCTCTCCACAACTTCACCATTTCTTTTCCAATTTCTTTTCTGCTCCGGGATCCACGATGTCCTGTTTGCTGGAGGCAGCTGGCTTTGATCCTTCAGAGGGGCTCCTGTGAAGACTGAGGTATTCTTTGGCTTTAGAACTCTGATCTGGGTTTTTGCTTGAACTCTGGATTGCCTCTGAAACAAGTGTTGAAATTTAAGCATCAGCAGATATCCATCCCACTGTGCTGTTTATCTGTTGAATTTAGTATCCGGTTAAGGGCAGATTTTAGGGCACATGTTCCACTGAGCTAGAGACCATAAAAAGCTAATTGTCCTCAGACTTTTAAAAGACAGAAAGCATGGAAATGTGGCAATGGACTTGGTAGCAAAGACATAGGAACGGATTTAGCAGAGCAGAAGAAATGATTATGAACGCTGGCAGAGGTGGGGACACATGTGAGCTAACTTGTCCCCCAGTCCCCTGAGGCATCTTGGGAAATGTCAGTTATCTGATGAGTACAAAGCAAACAGACATAGTTGGGCTAAAGGTTTATGATGGCCAATGAACTTTGTAGTTTTCAGGGAGACTACAAGGATTTTATTTTATTTCTTGGAAAGTGTGTTGGGGGTTAGAGAGCGGGATTGTGTTGGTTTAGTTTGGCTTGGTTGGTTTGAGAGAAAGTGAGTTGAGTTTCCAGGTTCAGGTACGGTAGGAACAAAAGTGGTCAACATATGCAGCTGAAAATATTGCAAGCACATAGTAGGGCCACATAGAATGATTCTATTAACCTACAAGTTTGAAAATGAAGGACTCTTTTGGAGAAATGGAACTGACTTCTAGAAACTTCCAATGAACAGATTATCTTGCTCCAGATGATCCTAGAGCTGACAAGCACCTCCACATATGAAGCCTCAGGGTGCACCTTCCTGCCTCCTCCCAGGCATATCATATATATCCTCCATTATATAGAAGCAAAATAATTCTGAGCAGACAACCCAGAGAACATAAAGAGGCTCGGAGAGATTTTGTGATAAAAAAAAAAGAATAGGATCTGTGAAAAGGAAAGAGAACAATAATTTTATAAACTAAGAATAGGCTAAAACAACTCAATAAAAAATTTAATAAAGATGAACAGATTTCTCCAAAATATGTCAAAAAGACAAAAAATGCAAAGTGATGAATAAAAAAGAACTTCATCAAAGGAAAAGATGTAATATTTTATTAGTAGAAGGCCTAGAAAGACTAAGGGAAAAGGGAGCAAGGGAAATTACCTAAGAAATGGCATAATGAACATATTTATACCTGAAGGGTATTCATCTTCAAGCTATATGAACATTGGTAGTATCCAAACTAATAAAGGAAGAAAATTAAAAACAAGACCAAACCAAACCCACACATGGCCACATTATCAGGAGTTTTTATAACACCAAGGAAACCATAAAAATTTACTCCAAAAGTGAAAAAAAGAAAAAAACCCACCGTGTATCAAAACCTTAAATAGAGAACAGCATGGAATTTCTCAAAATAGCACTAGGAACCAGAAGTGAGAAAACTGCTTTCAAATTTCAAAAGAAAAAAAAAAGGTCTAAATCATATTGACCTTCATAATTGGGTCTGGGAGTAGAATAAATAAACATATAATTAAACATAACAGAGCTCCAAACTATTGTCTACTATCACAATTTCTTGTGAATTCACTGCTGGTTATAGGTCAGCAAATGTCAAGAATAATTTTTAAAAAGGAAATATGATATGTGAGCCTGTGAAATCAAGTCAGATAACCTGGGAAAGGATAAGGAAGACAGACACTGAAGACACGCAACACAATCCAAAGCAGAAATCCAGAGACTCTTAAGATGTCAACTGTAAAGCAGACTTAAAACTCACCCACCATGACTCAGGGATCTGAGCAGAAGAGGGGCTGGGAAGATGGTAAGAGCCATGGTGGGGGATAGTATCCAGAACCATTGCTCAACAAAAACTGCCTTCCTCTTGTACAATCTATAACCCCCTATACATGGACTGGTCCAGCAAACCCACAGAGGAGGGCCCACAGCAGTTTGGGGACAGGAAGGAGGGAAATGGGGGTACCATAACAAGACTTGCTCATATAATGATTCTAATTATTGACAATAAATATGAAAAAAAGAAATCCTGACTTGTTTAGAACTGTCCTGACTTAGCTTTATTAGTTTTAGCACATTAGCATTTTAATACCACCTCTTTTCATCTCAAAGGTATTCAAATTATTCAAAACTTTTAAAAGGTTGATATCTAACTTTACATTTTGTACTTTTAAAATTATTCACCAAATTTCTCCATTTGGGTTCCATGAGACAAAAATATAATGAAACCAGTAAGATCATAGTGTATATTCTGAAAATGTGTCAGAAAACATACACATGTAATTTTCCTTTGAATAAAGATAGTAATTTAGATAAGAACACATAAAAAAATGTTTTTAACACTTGAACTTTTACTTTTACCACTCATGTAGGGAAATAGAAAATGCTAATCCAAAACCTATTTGCATAATAAGTGACTGGTAGTTTGAATAGATGTCCCCCATAGATTCAGGAGTTTTATTAAAAGCTTGTCTCCAGCCACCTAGCTGGAAGATGGGTCACTGTAGGTGGATCCTAGGGTCCAGCCCTAAGGTGTTCCTGGCAGAGGATCTCAAATTCCAGCCTAAAGTATACAGAAAGCAGTCTGAGCTCTGCTGCGTTCCCTGCTGTTTGGCTGCCTGACGTGTGCTTGCTCTTGAAGGTTCTGGGGTCGTTTTTCTCTCTGCTTGGATCTGTAAGCTTTAAATAAAGCCCTTCTTCTGCTCATAAACTATGTCTGTTTGGAAGTTCATCCCAGCAACTGAAGCTGTCTGGGACAGTGACATAGGAAAGTTGCTATGAAATACTAACATTGTAACCCCAGAGATGTAGTTTTCCTTTGGTTTTCATGTCAGTCACCTGTGCAGAAGTTAAAACCTTCTCTTCTTTAATTGAAGTGTGAAAATGGTACCTGTGGTAGTTTGACTGAATGTCCCCCAATAGATTCAAAAGTGTATTAAAGATTTGTCTCCAGCCTCCTGGCTGAAAGAGGTGTCACCTTAGCCTGGCCTCCGAGCGTATTTCTAAGGTGGATGTAAAATTCCAGTGATACATATGTAAAGAACACTAAGAGCTGAAGTCTGGCAGTCCTGCTATTATTTAGTAGTTAGACTGTGCTTGCTAGAGTTGCTGGTGCTGGGTCTCTCTCTGCTTGGATCTGTGAAAGGGGGCTAAGCCTTTTTCTTCATAATTAAACTTCCCCTGTATCTGAAACTTTAATAAATACTTTCCTCAAAAAAAAAACTGTGCCTGGTTTGGAGATTCATCCCAGAGACATATGGCTGGCTAAAACAGTATCTTAAGTATGTACCTTTGTTAAAAGATAGCATACACAGAGATTTCTTCAGATATACGAAGCAAAAACCTATCTTGGGCACTGTGTTAAGTACTTTTCATACACACAGGGTGATGGTGTTAGTTACAGAACTGAGAAACATGAAAACCTTCTACACTTTAGTTTCCTCTATACATATTTTTGCTAGTTTTTGCTTCACTACATGAATGTTTCTCAGATGTGATATAGAACTCATCTCATTTTTTGAATTCTCTTTATAATATTAAGCTAGTCTTCTTTTCCCTAACCAGTGAGAAAACTGTTATGTAGCTAAAATATGAGTGCCCATAACAACATAGCCAGCAAAAATGACTATAGAAAGAAAGATAATGTACCCATGTGACTGTTAATGCATTTGTCCATCCTTACGTAACTTCACAGAATGAAGGGCAGTGCTGTGGTTTGGGTCTTCAATGCCCTCCAATGGTCCGTATGATAAAGACTCAATCACCAGCCTGTGGTGCTACTGGGATTTAGTAGAAACTTTAAAAGGTGGAGCTAATGGGAGAAAGTAAATCATTGATGGAGACATTGGGACCCTGGCTCCATCTCCCTGTCTATCTCTATGGCTGCTTTCTGACTATGAGGTGACCATCATGACACATGCTCACTATCATGCTGTCCTGCCTTGTCATAAGCCCAAAGCAACAAGACCACATAACATGAACCATGAGCCAAAGGAAACCTTTCTCCTTTATATTGACTGTCTCCCGTATGTTGTTACAGCCCTGGAAGCTGACTAACACAAGCAGTACACAAGTTATCAAAGACTTCCCAAGTCTGCTAGGAGAAGCTGTAGATTTCATTCTGACTTTTTTGTAAATGTTTTGAGAATGGACACCAAGAAGCTAGAAAGTGTGAGAAGGTGGAGTCTTGATCTGGCACAACAGGCTTGTAACTGGTATCTGTTGTATTAGGAGTTACCACAAGATATTTACGTAACCAGAGTCTAGTTTATGTTGGCAAATTTCTTTCTGAAGATGGAATGATAGCTTACTCATTGATGCCCTTAAAATGTATAGCTTGGTTATCATTTAGGCATCACCTTCTTGACATTTCTTTAAGATTTTAGGATAAAAATATATGGTTTGTTTTCTGTTTTGTTTTTAATCTTCTTTTTACTCTCCTATTTTTTTTTTCATGAAACAAGAGATTAAAGAATTGAAGTTTTCTGGTGAATGAAACAGCCAGACCACTTCTCATGACAAAGTTGGTAATTAGAAGGCCAATTTAATGGTGAATCAGGCAGAAATATTCAAACCATGACAAATGACTTTAATAATGCAGCTTGCAATGCTTGAACAGAAATAAATTTCACTTCCTCAAACTCTCGCCTTTTCCTGCCTGCCTGGAAGATAGAACTGTCCAGGAGGTATTTTTTACCCTTTATTCAGTAAAGCTTTTACTAGATTTTAAGCGACCAAATAGCTTGCAAATGCAAAACATCATTCAACTTCTTATGATTTTTTTTTTCCTGAAGGTAGGTCGTGTTCAGAATTCTGAGCAAGTCGGGATGTATTTTTCTTCTGTTCTGCTTAGGCCTGCAATCGTGTTTTATTGTTGCCTCTCTGACTTGAGGTATTAAAGGGAGCTACATTGGCCTCAAAATTGAAAGCTAATTTTGGTGTTTGTCATAAGTTTGTTAAGACCACATGCATTCCACAGTTTGAAAAATTTCATTATTCTATCCATGCTGGGGCTTCGTAATTGGATAGTAAGGATGTTCAAAGACTAATTTAGTGAATTGCGCAATATTTTAAATGGAATTATGCAGGTTTATGGGTCCTTAGGGGATTCAGCGAGGAGCCTCTCGAGAAAATCTGTTTATCAGTAAATGATATTAGCAGCTTTCACCTAGCTTTTGTCTTCATTAAATTGCTGCTCTCCCAATTGAGGGTCACATCTGAGGCCTGCTTTGATAATTTGTCATTATTGTCTTGTTTATTGGAGCATAAAGTTGATACAGGCCAGCTCGTGCTGCTCATACACGACGTGAAAAGAAGTTTTTATTAAGAATTCCACCAGTGCTAAATCATAATGGAAATTTTCAGGAATCAAGAAAAGGAATCATTTGTAGCATTCTAATTTTCTCCAAAATTCTCTCAGTATTTGTCATCCTCTTTGCCAGAGCCAGTTCTCCACAGATATTTTAAGTCCATTTTTATTTAAAAATAGGGTAGAGAGCCAGATGTGGTGGCACATGCCTTTAATCCCAGCATTTAGGAGGCCGAGGTAGGATGATCACCATGAGTTTGAGGCCACCCTGGGACTCCATAGCAAATTCTAGGTCAGCCTGGGCTAGAGCAATACCCTACCTAAAAAGAAAGAAAAAAAAAAAAAACAGCTAAAAATAGGGTAGAAATTTGAACTTCTGTCCATAGTATCAACCTGTAAGATAAAGCCAAATTCACTCTACAGATTTCCTAAAAGCATCTCCACATAATTTTAATTAGCTATTTTTCCTTGCAGTATAATTGGTACATTAAAGTTATTACAAAACTTACTATTTGGTATAGCACTACCAAGGACAGTCTTCGTGGTGCCTGTATGTTCTAAGTGACACAGAGGAATTCCTATGGGAAGATGCTTAACATGCATTTCCATGATTTGTTCTTTCTCAATAATGATGTGGGATCTAGAACTGGGAAACAGAACAACTAGACTGTCTTCCATCATCGGCCATTCAAGGTGTACAAGGGGCAATGTTCACATCTCAGGACTGCTCCTGTTTCTCGAAGACCAGGTGATGGTACTAGTCTTCCCTCCACATAGAAGCTCCTCATTGGTAGATTCAGACCTCTCTCTCTCTCTCTCTCTCTCTCTCTCTCTCTCTCTCTCTCTCTCTCTCTCTCTCTCTCTCTCCATCTTCCATTCTCATCCCTTCTCTCCCCATGAAGCAAAATTTCATTTCTTTTGGTTGCATAGGCCTTTAATTCCAGCACTAGGGAGGCAGAGGTAGGAGGATAGCTGTGAGTTCAAGGTCACCCTGAGAGACTACATAGTGGATTCCAGGTCAGCTTTGGACTAGAGTGAGACCTTATCCTGGAAAAAACAAGCAAAAGTTTATTTTTTTCAGTGGTTCTGGACCAAGGAGGAAGACTAGAATGTCGGCAGATAAAGCAAACTAAACTTTGTGATACAAGTGAGAAGAACAGAAACACAGGCTGTCTAGCAACACCAACTGGGGGTTGAATTTTTCCTTTCCAGTCCAACTAGGATACTTTTCTTAGATACATCCAGTATTGGAAGCTCCTGGAAAGCCCATGGCTGTCCTTTCCCTGGGACAAATGTGAGAGGGAAGACTGCTTTTGAGCACTTCATGGATATCCTGAAGATGTCAGAACAGAAAACAGCAGCCCTTCACTTATAAGGACAAGTACAAACAGGAAATCCTACCCTCTCCAGACTGCGGAATGATGGCTCAGGCTTTCCTTAGGAAAGTTCTCAGGCCAGGAACTGAGCCAACTTCATTTTTATATACTATTACCTAGCACATCCATTACTTTCAAAGATTTATGCTTATTATTGCCATCTACTTACCCACATAATCACCAGCCTTTCACTTTAAAATGGTTAAAAATTGTTTCATAGATTGCAGATCATTAATGTAAATTAGACTATTTCTATATTTGATTTCTTAATTTTTAAAAGAAAAAGAATAGTTCTCATGCATGCGCACACACACTCTCTCTCCTTTTTTTACTTGAAAATCTTAAATGGCTCTCTAGACACCTCTTTCAATAACTCTTACCCTCCAAAGCTGGGCTGCCTTTTAATTTCACTTTAAAATAGCTACATTGGGACTATAATATGATTAGGACTAATGAATATTGTGGAGAGAAGAAAAAAATTTTATTTAAAATCTTTTAAAAGTATAAATACTTCATGTGAGTAAGGAACTGTGGTTTATTGCAGCCCAGTCAGGAACTCAGCTTTGATTCTGAGAATAAATCCTCAGAACCCATCCGACCTCACTTTTCTCTCCTGCACAAAAAGGTTATGCATCTCGGGGCTCCTTTACAGACTGGGGAGGGCAACGATGATAAAATGACTTGCTGTTTCAATAATAGTAACAACAATAATAATAGTAATCATGAAAACCACCAGGTACAAAGGCACAAAACTTCTTGTATTTTGAACATCATAAAATCTTGCTTGTTTTTATCTTAATTTGCTCTGGACATTGAAGACATAACAAGATGCCATCAAATAAAAATTGTATATTTTCACCCACTTATGAGTGAATATTCTAGATTCATCTGGAAAGTTCTTTCTTTCAGAAGATTTCTTTATCCTTCATGAGATTTATATTAGATTTATCTTTTTCAACTGATAAATCAAGTTTTCTCCAGACCATCAGGAACTTTCTTAGTAGTCTGAAGTCTCAGATGGGTTTTTGTTGTTTTGTTTTGTTTTCTTGAGGTAAGGTCTTGCTCTAGCTGAGGCTGATCTGGAATTCACCATGTTGTCTCAGGAGATCCTCCTACCTTTGCCTCCTGAGTGCTGGAATTAAAGGTGTGTGTCACCATGCCTAGCTAAGGTGGTTTTATCAGAAAGAGTTAGAGGTCAAAATCCATATTTAAGAAAGCTCCCTGTGAAATTAACTGTAGGTCTTGAAACAAAGTTACCCTTCTAAGACTTTTGCAAGACATAGAAACTCTTCCACCCATTAAAATTATGGACAATAAAAAAAAAAGAAAAAGAAAAAAATTTGCTTCTGGAGGTCGTTTTCTTAATGCTTGGGCTCTGTGATAAAATAACCTCGGTTTTTGTCTCACTACCCATGTCCCCAGTATTTTGAAGCTAATTTCACCATAACCCACTCTAGTCAGGATCCCGATTCCTCTGAAAATGAGCATGGTTGTTTTCTACTGTAGGGGTTTGAAATCCACAAAGAAAGTGTTACTCATGCCTGTTAGTCTAGGTGTCTAGGTGTCAGGAACTGAAGGATAATTTTCATACTGCAACCAGGAGCCACGTGTGCTTGCATCTTGGTCTCATGTCTCTGCATGGAATGGTAAGATTTAAAAAGGGGAGGGGGGTGCTTGGTGTTTGCCCTGATGGCAGGGAGCCACCTCAGATGCTAGGACAGGAGGACGGCTGCTATGGCCCTCCATGCTCACACTGGGCTGCCCCCTCAGCACACTGCATACAGTACAGAAGCTGGTGGAGGCACCCAGCTTTTCAGGAATGCTTTGGCCTAAAGATAACATGGAAATTCAGCTGTCAGCAGGCACAAGTGAAGCTGTGTTTCCTTTGCTTCTACTGGTGGTATTCTTATATTCACCTCAATCTTAAGCTTATTTAGTTCTTTCTGCTAGGGAATTTTAAAAGCTAGGCATTTGGGGGCTGGAGCGATGTCTCAGCAGTTAAGACCTTGCCTGTAAAGCCTAATGACTTCAGTTCAATTCCCCAGTACCCACATAAAGCCAGATGCACAAAGTGACTCATGCATCTGGAGTTTGTTTGGAGTGACTGGAGGCCCTGACTCACCCATACTCTCTCTCTCTCTTTTTCTCTCTCTCTCTCCCTCCCTCCCTCCTTCCCTCCCTCTCTATTTCTCTGTCTATATCTGTCTGCTTGCAAATAAATTAAATAAAATAAAACAAAAAAGCTAGGCATTTCTGTGGCAGTTCTTATGTTTGGTCAGAAATGAATAGACAAAAATGTTTCTGAATTTACAAGCATTGGCTGTTTAGAAGTAGAAATATATATTTATAAATAAAAACTTGGATTTGTAGCAAAAAAATCTAAGAATGCTATTATTTAACTTGTAAATCAAGGAAAATAGTATTTACCTATTCTTACAAGTCTCATTGCAGCTTAACTTACTCATTGTGTCAAATAGCATTCAAAAAATAAAGTTTTCAGGCTGGAGAGATTGCTCAGTGGTTATAGGTACTTGCTTGAAAGCTTGACAGCCTGTGTTCAATTCCCCAATACCCACATAAAGCCAGATGCACAAAATTTTCAGGAGCAAGAGGCCCTGGTGCACCGATTATCTCTCTCTCTCTCTCTCTCTCTCTCTCTCTCTCTCTCTCTCTAAAAGAAATATTTATAAAGAAAGAAAGAAAATTAAATTAAAAAGTCTAACATCTGATTTAGTTATGAAATTTAAAACACAGGTGGTTATAGAATTTCAAATTTGGAAACAAACGTGAATTTAAAGACATTATTTTACCCATCTTTTGCTTTTAGTCACAAATGTATATTAGATTTGTTTTCAGAAACCTGACCCTTGGAAGATTTCTCTCCAAATAACACTAAGTTCTATGATAGAGGTCTTCATTCCGTGGAGTAAAACTCTGTGTTTCTCTGTCTCTTTCTGTTTATGTCTCTCTTTCCTTCCTTCTTTCCTTTTTCCTTTCTTCCCTTCCCTTTCTTTTCTTCCTAACTTTCTTCTTTCATTACCTTCTTTCTTTTTCTCTTTCTTTGGCTAAAGGTTTATCTATGTTCTTTAGAATGTGAACACATTAGATAGCTTTTTCCCATATCCACAGATGTTCTGCTAAGGACCAGAAGCCGAGGAAGTTGCAGAACAGAAAATGTGGAAAGAGTGGAGCCAAGGACTAGAAGACAGCTGATAATTTAAAAAGAAGCTCAAAAGTTAAACTAGAAATATACAAGCAAGTCATCAAAGAGTTACTATTTCTCTACTAGCATCTTAATAATATAGCTTTCCAATTTGCTCATGTTAACCTAAAAATAATAAGAATTACAATTTATATGAATAGTTTCTGTGCCTAGATAAACCATAGAAGTGAGAACTCTAATTGCTCATGGACGTGTCTTATTCGTCTGAAATTTTTCTGAACCTGCTTTATGGTGGCAACTCACGTTGAAGTTTTATTTTGCACATCAACGTCATCCCAACTGTATTCCTATTCTCACAGCAGATTCATAGGGTAGCCTTTGCAAGTAAGGTTTTAAAATATTTTGCTGATTTACATGAGAGAGGAATGAGACTATGGGCATGCCAGGACTTCTTGCCTCTGCAAACAGACTCCAGACACATGTACCGCTTTGTGCATCTGGCTTTACATGGGTACTGGGGAATGAAACACAGGCCTGCGGGCTTTACCAGCAAGCATCATTAATCAGTGACCTATTTCCCAGGCCCTGAAAATCATTTTTAAGGGCTGCATCCATTTGAAATTGAGCAAATTAAATGTCAGCATAAATGTTCTCCTCAAAACATCACTCCCCAAAATTCTATATTAAAAGAAATATTTAGACAAATAATTTTGGTAAATGTTGCATACACAGAGCCAGTAATGAACATTCATATATTGAAGCTGAGAAATCCTAAAGAAAAAATTAGCAATGGCCCAAAATTTCACACTAAGCTACTTCTTCTTCCTCTACTTCTTTTATACCTTCTTCCTCTTCTTTCCTCCCTTTCTTTGTTGCCTCTCCCTCCCCCTCTTCCTCCTTCTCTTTTTCCTTCTCCTTTCTTTCCTCCTCCTCTTCATCCTTCTTAGGTTTTTTTTTTTTTGTAGTGGCACTTAGCATGCTATGTAACTTCTTTTCTGACAGATTTTTCCAAAGCCTATCTATCTGAGCCATTATGGAAATTAAAGGAACTGACATTTGAGATGGAAAAAAGTAAACAACAAAAGTCACACATAATGGAATTGATTCAGATATCTTTGTCTTGTGTGGCAGTGGAGACAAGAAATACAGCCATCCCGTAGGTTAACCTCACGCCGTCTCCTGCTTACCATCTGCTCAGAACTAACCAACTAAAACCCAACATTATTGCCTAGAACTGTTATGACACAATTGGCAATAAAAGTTAAATATGGAGCTGGAGAGATGTCTCAATGGTTAAGGTGCTTGCTTGCAAAACCTGATGGCCTGGGTTCAATTCCCCAGTACCCATGTAGAGCCAGATGCACAAAGCGGTGCATGCGTCTGGAGTTTATTTACAGTGGCAAGAGGCCCTGATGTGCCCATTCTTATTCTCTCTCTTTCTCTTTTCTCTTTCCTTGCAATTAAATTAATAAAGATATTAATTTAAAGTTGAACATGTTTTTTGGCTACTTTCATGAAAAAAAACTAGCCAGAGAATTTTTTCAAGTTCTTAACTCTTACATCAGACAATCAAGTTTATCATATAATCATTTTATATACCCAAATTGATATAACTCAACATATTATTAATATTTTATACCTGGTGAAAAGGATTTCTAGGAGCTAGATTTTATAGTACATTCCAAATTAGCCTCTCTCTAAGCCTTTGTACACCATACTTTGAATTTTATCAAAATATAGCTCCCAAATCAATGAGATGACTAATCGGTTTATAAACACTCAAGTCCTTCTGGCCAGGAGTGCTCACCTGACAACTGTTATCTAAAGAGTCCTACCTTCCAGGTTCCATGGGCCCCGCAGTACCGGAGAGGTGGTCAGAAAAGGCAGATTGTTCACTGAAGAGCTGACCACAGCTCTGTGAGACTCTGTGAGACTGAGTTTTCATCTTTCCCTTTTCAATGCTACCTTGCTTAGTAGAATTGAACAATTTATCACACAATGGCCTGCAGCAACTTTCGTATATGCAAGTGATTGGTTTATGTCTTCCCCAAGTGGCAAGAGACAGGCAGAAAGGAAGGTCGGTTATCACACAAAGTCCCTGGGGAACTGCTAATGGGCTATTGACCCTTCCCCACTTTAGGTCGCTGTGTCATATCTGATTCTTGTTTCCTGAGATGTAATTTCCAAGTGGTGACGTTTCAAGTCTACATGGCATGGATTGTTCTATCAAGTTTGTAAGCACAATATCACTCACGCCATGAATGGCAGGTGCCAGTTGATTAAACTGGAGATAATTTCACTATTTCCAGCAAGCCCCATGGCAAAGAGAAAACCCACAGTTGACAACATTGGTTAAATTAATAACAAAGTGTAAATTATATCCTCATCCTGATCTTAACTCCCTTCTCCGCCCCCTTAGCCCAGTTCCATGAAATCTAGGAAACCAAGTCAACATTTTTGGTATGGTATGCCCCTCGGTCTCTTATTTAAAGCAATTTGTATATCTCTCTTTCCTGCCAACTAGTGACTTTCATTGCACTGCTCTTAAAAAGTCTGTGGAGGCCAGGAAGACCAGGCTGAGTACTAGGATATCCAGGATCCCTTGCCACAAGGACTAATACAGACAGCCCACGGAGGAGGATATCCAACTGATCAGGGAGGGGGAGGGGGGGAATTGGAGAATTTGGGATAACAACTCATGGTTTGCCCACTAAATAATGTAACTCATTATGGACAATAAATTTATATTTAAAAAAAGAAAAAAAGTCTGTGGAGGATACAAAATTATTTCAGATAAAATGCTAAGTTCAGTCAGCAATCCATAAAATGAAGAGAATCAGTACAGATAATCCAAAATGTCAAGTGGGCTACATATTGAGTAATTTAAATTTTAAAATGTTATTTTGATACCAAGTAGAGTTAGCTTTATAATTATTTACTTCAAGAAGGAAGAGTACAGTTGGTAGGCATCTGTAAAGCCTCAAAGTTAACCAAGCTATTGCCCTTATGGATCATTTCCTCTAAGAGTGGAGGAGAAAACAAGGAACATTTGGGAAGGCTGGTGGAAGTCAGTAGAGAAATGAAATGTTGTGGTGGGTGAGGCGATCCTTTGCAAATAAATAAAGGAACTGGCTGGGAAGAGCCTTTTGAAGTGCAATGGTGGAAGTAGGATACATGGGAAAGTCATCCAGAAAGAAAACTATGTTTGGAGCTAAAGAAATAGCTCCGTTGAGGGAGTGCTCAGTTAGCACGCATACAAACATGAGACCCAGGCTTTGATCCTCACCACCGCATGCATACACCAAGCACTCAGGAAGTAGAGACAGAAAGATCAAGATTTTAAGGCTGTCCTAAACTGCACAGCATCTTGAAGCCTGGCTGAGCTACAAGAGAGAGTCTGGTACCCACAAAATAGAACCTCCTTTAGTGGTCCAGCTATGGCGTTATACCACACTGTACACAATGGGGGAGTGGGGGGTGAAAACATGACCTATGACTGATAAATACCAGAGCATGGGAGTAGAAAAATAGCAACAGAAGTTGGAAATCAAAGTCTTCTAGAGTTTTCAGCAGCAGTAAATTTTAAAGCAGACATATAATAATATATTATAAAAGCTTTCATTTTTATAGCAGTAAACCTATGTTGAAATCATCAGTTTAGAAAGGAGATTTTAGCTCTCCAAGACCCACTAAATTAATGAACCAAGCCAATTTATGACCTTCCATGTGTTGCTGCAAAGAAAATT
This sequence comes from Zapus hudsonius, assembly GCA_004024765.1. Classification (NCBI taxonomy): domain Eukaryota; kingdom Metazoa; phylum Chordata; class Mammalia; order Rodentia; family Dipodidae; genus Zapus; species Zapus hudsonius. The sequence continues at coordinate 12,121 of PVHP010004148.1, read as the reverse complement.
CTCCCTGCAGGTAAACTGTCTATCTGGAGCCAGAGATATTAGAAGCAATTTCATGAGCAGGATCATTAATTATGACCTATGAAATTTTAATAGTTGCCTCCTTCGGATCTCTGGTAGGAGCTGAGATCAAAGTGGTTCCAAACCACAGAGGCTAACTCGGATATCAGGAGTCTGGTGAGCTTTTGAGGGCTTAGCATCTCTATATCTGTTTTCATTCCCTTTGCCAATGGTGTGTTGAAGGCAGCATGCACACGGCCTAAGTATATATCCATACATACATGTATGTGTGTTCATATGTATATTTAGCTTCTGTCAAATTTTACTTACATAAGACCTCATGTAGTTTATATAGCTGTGGAGCTAAAGGGTGCTACTTTTCTTTCTTAATTATAATTTAGAAAAGGTATAGTGTACTTGAAAGATAAATCAATATGAAATGACCTACATTTATCCCAGGTCTGTAATATAACAGAAGCATGCCCTTGGCTGACTGGCATAGGGGGTCTAGACCTCAGAGTCTTACTCTTGTAAGACATTGGTGTAGCATGAAGGCTAATTGGAACATGCTTGCTAAAATTTTTGCATTTCACATCTAAAGTTCGGTGTTGTTCTAGAAAAATGGTGCTCACCAGCACAGCTTATTTTGAAGACAGAATAGGATAAACCTTGTAAAGAACCTAAAAAAGTAGCTGGAGCACAATTTGTTCCATAGATTGGCATTGTGCTCCAATGTCCCTTTCACACCTCAGCTGTGTGCCAGAAGGATGGCATGCCTGTGCTGTCAGACAAAGCTTTCAGTCTGGCTCAGACTCTACCTGTGTAGGTAGATCCACTCTAAACACCACATCCTGCACTGCCACTTGATTTCTGTTGTCCTCCTAACCCTGTGGAGACAGTGGCAGTCCCTGCCCTGGTGTCAAGGGGCAGAGTGGTCCTGTGACCATAGGCCTCTCTCCTTCCCTGTCACTTAGCCTGCAGACAGCTTTACTGCCTTGGCATCCAGCAGAGCTCCAGGCACAGCTGACAGAAATGCAGCTCTAATCCCTCCCTGAACTACTGAGAGTGTGCACATCCTATCTAACCAGCTCTTCCTGCGAATGAACTCACCAGCCCCTGCCAGATGGATGTCACCTCCCGATGAAAGATAAGTGGCGTGTCTATAATCACTGAGCTTCAGGCCCAGTTGAAGGATGCCACACCACTCTGGACCAGGTAGGCAAGGCCTCATCTCTGAAATTAATTTTGTTTCTCCAAACCCCTTTCTTAGCTTGTCCAGATTCTTCCTGACCACCAAGCAGGACCCTACAGTATCATGGGGTAGAGAAGAAAGGCTACTCCACATGCGAATCTTCACTCCTCTGCATCATGTAAGTCACCATCAGGAGGGATTGGGGTCTCCCTATGAGGAGCTCCTCTGCAGGTCTTTCATGCTAACATACAGTTTGAGAACTGGCTCTTGTATCCATTTTTCCCACCTACCCCCACTTCTGTTGAGGGGCACTGTCACACCTTGGTGATCCCATCTTCCTACCCCTGATGATGTTATTTACATTTTATGAAGCTCGAACAAAGCAAAAACCAGAAGCAGCTTATGGGAAGAAAGGGTTTATTTGGGATTAGTTTTGAAAAGTTTCATCATGATAAGAAAAGCGTGGCAGAATAGGAAGCCTGGGCATTATAGCTTGTCACATATCAATGAGGGGTATCAGCAAGCATGAGCTCCTGAATGCACAGAGGGCTGGACTAATAATCCTCACAGCCTGCCCCCAGTGGCACTCCACCTCCAGCAAGGCTCCGCCTCTCAAAGTGACTAGGCACAATGTAGGAGACAGCTCACCAGCTAGGCACAAAGCAGGAGGCTTATTCACAAACACTTGAGGCTATGGTGGACATTTTACATTCAAACTACCACATTCTCCTAGCCTTTGGTAATGCATTCTGGAGGAAATAAAATTATTAAATACACGAAAGGTAGTGTCATTTTGTTAATTTCTTTACATGTATTTAATCAATGAACATTCAGGCATGGCAATTCATAGCTATCTATTTTTCCATGCAAAGAAATTATCTTTGATTTACCCAGAATATTGAATAACAGTATACACATAAAACTGAAAGTCAACTCTTGTGCCATACACACTCAGTGTGATTGGGCAATAATCATTCATTACTTTAGTTTCTGATAAATGTACTGGATATATTTATTTAGCTTATGTAGTAGGTACTATTAAGCCAGCTTGGGCTACATAGTTCCTGGCTAGCCTGAGCTATATAATGAGACCTCAAAACAAAACAGATAAATAACAAAGAGCTGGAGATACAACTCAGTGGTAGAGTACTTCTGTAGAATGCCCAAAGCCCAGGGTTTTATCTATAGCAACACAAAGTGAGTGAGTGAGAGAGAGAGAGAGAGAGAGAGAGAGAGAGAGAGAGAGAGAAAGAGAGAAGGAGGTAGGGGGAGAGAGAGACAGAAAGAAGAACCAACCTATAATTTCTAAAATTTAAACCCCACCTCTGCATCATTCTCTCTGGTAAGCAAAGGGCTTAATTGTTCTGACTTTTCATAATCTCCCAGAGATAATTTAAGCTCTAAGGAACTGCTATAACAGCTGGGTTACAGGGAGAGAAGGCAGGGGAAAGAAAGAGAAGGGAGGAAGAGAGAGACTCCTGGTTTTGAGCTGGCATCACTCTGACTCTGTGCTCTCACCTTCTATTGGTTCCTGAGCGAGTACCTGTCAGCCTTCCTCTACGGTCAGCACACTCAGCCTCCTCCACACCAAGGCCACAGGTTCTCGGTCTGAAGCTCCAGTCCACTTCTAGAGAGATGGGAAGTTTTCAGTTGCTTCATAAACCACTTGTGGATGGCAAGAGATTTGAATAACTGAGCTGTGTAATAAAAATCACCATATCACTACATCTAACCCCAACTGCTGCATGGTACCAGAGAAAACAAGTTACATCTCAGCTTTTCTGATCCGCCTTCATCTCTGCAGCTTAAAGTGTGTGTGTGTGTGTGTGTGTGAATATGTGTGTGTGAAAGAGTGTGTGAATGTGTGTGAGAGTGTGTATGTGTGTGAGAGTGTGTGTGAATATGTGTGTGAATGTGTGTGCGAGACTGTGTGTGTGTGAATGTGTGTGTGTGTTTATGAGTGTTTGTGAATGTGTGTGTGAGTGTGTATGTGAATGTGTGTACATGTGAATGTGTGTGAATGTGTGTATGTGAATGTGTGTGAGTGTATATGTGTGAGTGTGTGTGTGTGTTTATGAGAGTGTTTGTGAATGTTTGTGAATGTGTGTGTTTGAATGTGTGTGAATGTGTGTACATGTGAATGTGTGAAAGTGTGTTTGAGTGTGAATGTGTGTGAATATGTGTGTGAATGTGTGTGTGAATGTGTGAATGTCTGTGTGCGTGTGTGAGAGAGAGGGAAAGAGTGTGTGTGTGCACTGTTTACTGTTTTTGCTTGTTTGCTGCCTTTAGACTGAGTGAGTGAAATATTCCTATGGAAACATTCTTCCCATTTGACTAATGGGAACTTCGACGCTCATATACCAATGTCCAAGTCTTGGATCCATAAATCCATTCTGAAACCAATAGTTTCCATTAAAGTTTAGGAAATACTACTTAAATAATTTACAACTTAATGCTCCTTTTCTTGAAATCGTCACATCGCCTGCCTGCTCTAAGGGAATGAATTTTCGTTCTCCACAGAGGTTGAATAGGAGTAACATAGAAACATACAGTTTCAGGTCCCATTTACTCTAAGTGCATTTCTTCTTCTAATTTTACCTCCAATAAGTTGACAGAAGATACGTAGACTCAGGTATGCACATGTGTGCGCAATCTACACACATTCACATATAGAATAACATTGAAATGTTGTTCCTTTCGCCCCCCCCACATCGACTCTTCCTTCTTTCCTAATAAGCACTGTAAACATTAGAATATGCCTTTTCCAACTTGAAGAATTTCTTTTCTTGGTTATGCTGTTTTCATTTTTAAATTCTTTGAGAGGAGAAAGGACTAATTTTCTTGGATTTCAGAAGGTTCAGTCCATGAGGACAAGAAGAGCAAGAACAGAGCAATTCCTGGTGGGCCAGGAAGCAAAGCAAAGGAAAATCCCAGTGATCTAACTGCTGGTGTGTTTAAGCCTTAGCACTGGATCACGTTTCATCTCATCCTTCTTCATTTTTCCTCTCTGCATCTTAGGTCCGATTAGTTCACAGTTAGCTACATTCTTTCTGTTGTGTATAGGAAGTGCTGGTGGCTGTAGCTTATTCCATAGGCATTTGTGCTGAGCTAGGTGAATGAAGTACACTCTGGGGACTACTGAAATATTCCAAATGCAATAACTGAGATCCAAGGACCAAAGAAGAAAGTGATTAGGCAATTATGCCCCTGTCCATATAGCATCGGTGCTCAGTTTTCCTTGGTACTGTCTGAGCTTTATGTTGAGACATTATTTTTTTGCAGTCAAAATTTATTAGCGACTGACATTTACACCACAGCTATTCACAACTTGTTTTAAAAATAATTTTTGGCCTCTAGTAACTCCTTAGAACATGAGACATAAAATAAGTCTACTTTGGCCTTTTCAGAGATAAAGTGCTGAATATCCACATGTGTTCCATACTGAAAGCTTTAGGTCTTGGTACATTTTTAATCCCACAACTTCACCTTGAGTTAGTGAATCACTCTTTTCTTGGTTTGCATATGATTTTGCCAGTGTTGAGTATCTGACAGCATAGATTCCTGCTTATGATGGCATGAATACCTAGTTGCATAATAGGATGGAAAGTCATTATATATTCTGGTTTTACACATCCTTTTGCATTGGGGTTGGTTGCCAGTGAGTGTCAGTCATATTTTCCAGGGAGTTAGAATTTAGAGATCTATGGGATATTGGTAATAACAGAAAAAATATGAGTGTCCAAAGTACCACAGTTGACAAAACGCTGACACTCATAATGTGTAAAATTGATATCATTATCAATGAGATCAGTTAATTCAGTAATTAATCAGTTCAGCACGATGCTTGACTTCTTTCCACTAAAATAAACTTATGTCAGTAAATGACATTTTACTCGATCATCTTTGGTGATTAAAAATCCCCCAGTGATTACAAAGGGATATTTGAATCTGATGAAGTATATGTGGACACCTTCTCATCCATACACACACTATTAATCATTTTTCTTTTATAATAAAATTAAGTTCAAGAGTCTGAATTTCTCATATCACTTGGAAAATAATTACTCTCAAAGTTGAAATAAATTTGTTGCTTTATGTTATTATGAAGAGTAATGTTTACTGCTGCTATTTATTATTATTATATTAAGATCTCAACTCCATTAGAATTAGCTGACTCCATGTCATCATATGATCAGTATTTGTCTTCAGAATAGTATACAATCATTAAAATAAGGTGCAGAACGAGAACCCATGTAGCATTACAGCCTCTGGTGGGTGCTAAGCAAGAAACCACATGAACTGCAGGACTGGGGAGATGGCTCAGTGGAGAGTATTTGTCTCACAATTCTGGGTACCTGAGTTTAGAACCCCCATCCCACATAAAAGCCAGAAACTATGGCGGTCTTCTCTAATCCCAATGTACCTGTGGTAAGAACAGAGGGAGAGAAAGGAAAATTTCCCAGAAGCCTGAGAAGCCAGCAGTGAACAGCACCAAGAGACCATGTTTCAAAACAAGGTGTAAGGTGAGGCCAGACTTGCAAGAAGATCTGGTGCTGGGGGTGGTGCATGCCTTTAATCTCAGGACTCAGGAGACAGAGGTTGGAGGATCACTGAGAATTCAATACCAACCCAAGACTACATAGTGAATTTCAGGTCAGCATGGGCTGGAGCCAGACCTTACCTAAAACAAAAACAAAAACAAAAATAAAATAAAATGCAAATTAAAAAAAGTTGCAGACAGATTCCATTTCTCCACTTACACTTAAGAATACTGGGCTGGAGAGATTGCTCAGTGGTTAAGGTGTTTGCCTGCAAAGTAGAAGGACCCAAGTTTAATTCCCCACTACCCATGTAAATCCAGATGCACAAGGCAGGACATGCATCTGGAGTTTGTTTGCAGTGGGTGGAGGTCCTGAAATGTCCATTCTCACTCTTTCTCTGTCTGTATCTTTTTCTCTCTCAAGTTAAATAAATAAATAAATAAATAAATAAATAAATAAATAAATAAATAAAATTTTTTAAAACACTGTCCCCCTCAGCAAAAACAAACAAAGGGAGGGGGGACTGGCTACCCCATAGACTGATTCTGTATTCCCACTGAGGAGGATCCCCAGTAGATTGGGGATAGGGAGGAGGGAATTGGAGGTACCATCATAAGATTTGCTCATACAATGTATCTAATTATGGATAATAAAAATATTTTAAAAGAATATTATCTGTATAACAACCACATCTTGACTTGAAATATGCTGAAATAATTCCCAAGAAGCTTTGAACCATTCTCCATTCAAGGTTGAAACAGTAATAGGCTTAGTTGAAAGATGACCTTTTACCCAATTTAATCTTCTATGTTTCAGAGGTAAAATGTGATTGATCTTATGTTTATTGAAAAGTACAGAAGAAATAGTCATTGTCTCAAGGAGTATAGTAACATAGGAGATACACAACTCTTTAAAAACAAACAAATTAAAAAGACTTGATGGTAGGATGGGCCTTAGCAAGATGCTCCTTGAAGTCTCAAGACTGAGGGAGAATTTGAAATAATACTCCAACTCATTTCAATAGATTTCAGGTAATAAAATGTAAACAAAAGCAGTGCTTTGATAGATTCAAAAATTCATACAGATATTAGAGTTCATTATCATAGTTTACCATTATTAGCATGTGTTTCCCCTATGTGGGATTTCATTAAGAGACATATAAATGTTATCATTTCCCACATTCTTTGGAGATTTGTGATGCCCACAGTCTTTTTCAGGTGGATTTTAAAAAATATTTTATTTATTCATTTTTCAAGCAGAGAGAGAGAGAGAGAGAGAGAGAGAGAACACCAGGGTCACCACCTTGTGGGTCTGGCTTATGTGGGTACTGGGGAATTGAATTGGGGCCTTAGGCACTGGAGGCAAGTTCCTTAACAGCTGAGCCATCTCTCCAGCCCCAGGTGGACATTTTTGAAATAAAAAAATGGAAAATACACCATCTATAACTTTATCTTAAAATAAAACTATGAGGTTCAATAACCAAGCAAACTCTGAAAAATGTAACTCCTGGAAAAAAAAAAACCTTGAAATTTGACTGACCAGTTTGACCATGTATGTGATCACAACATTCCTTTCAAGACCAGCTGAAGACCAGGCAATTCTGTGATGTTTCCAAAGAAATGCAATGAGAAACTGAGTGGGTTATACATGGCCAGCTCATTCCCAGCAGTTCACTATAAGGTAATGCATATTGAAAAAAAAAGTTTTAAGTTCCCACACACTAATGGGTCTGATGTGCTCAGAATTAGCTGGCTCCTCTCACCAAAAAGATCTAGGCATCATTAAGAATAGCTCAATTAAGATGTCTACTCAACAAGCTACATTTGGCCCAAAAGCATACAGACTGCATGGATTAATTAATAAACATTGAGATAATGTGAAAAAATTACAATGGCCTTGCATAAACCTTGATGAGTGGAGGGTAATTTCAATGTCGCCTAAATTTAGACAAATACATCAGCTTCTTCCAGCACGGATGATTTGATTCATCTCCAAAGCAACTCTCTGGGTGCAGTTTTCCTGAATCTGGGAGGAAGTAGCCAGGTGCCTTGGAACATGGGAACCATCTCTCCTACCACATCTGTGCAGCTGCTATGCTTTTGAATGGGATCTGTTCACCTTATTTCTTCCGACTCAGCTTGGGCAAACTTCTGGCCTGTTTGTAAAGTGAGGGCACAGGGAAGCTTAGCATCCCAGGAGCAGCATATTTATAAACATTTCATGGATTTATAATCCTGTCTTGCAAATGGAGTAAAAATGTTTCACTGCATTGAAATTATCTAACAGATAATTCCTAAGCCACTCTCTACTTTCATTTGACAAAGCGGCAGTGACCCTTAGAAATTAGACCTACTTGGATTCTTTGCACTGATTCTCCTTTATCATGCCTTTATCATGGCTGTTTCACTTGTATGCATACATGTGTGTTCTTCCTTTTATGTCAAGAATGGTTCCTCCCGGAAGATCAGTTAAGAACTTAAATTCTATAGAAAAATTCTGAAAGTGATGCGTCAAAGTTGCTTCTTGTTACCAAATGAACTGGTAACACATTCTCCAGTGTGCTTGAAATAGTATTAATCAAAGCTGTTACTATCTGATAATTCAAGAGGATCCTAAAAAAGCCAAGACCCAGAATCCTAAAACAGTAAAGACTCTCCTTCATCTGAACTTTTAGTCTCTAAGTTTTCAAACTAACCGAGTTCAATTGTGTGTAACTGCTCCAGAAACAGTGTTTAAAACCTTCTGTGCAGACTTGGAATTGCCAGAACAACTAAGAACATTGTCTTGTGTTTTACCAAAATCCATTCCATGATAGATCAGGAATCAAAAGCAAATGGATAAAGACAATGCCCTCCATCACAGGCCCTTTGAATGCTGGGCTGCTAGAACCATTGCTTCTAGAAGGATTTCTTAACATTTCAATCAGGATCTCCTGCACTTTAAGTTTCAGCCTCTGAAGCTCAACAAAAAAAAGAAAAATTAAGCGAACTGACACGCGATCAAAACCCGCTCACATGGGAAATGCTGAGACTCACCTCTACACATGTTGACGTATTAGCATGTTTCAACTTCCTGTTTCTCTCTAGTGGCTGGTGGTGCATAAGACAGAGGAGAGCCTGAGAGACTAGACATCAGAAAAAGCCAAGATTCACTGAGTGCCTGCCTTCCTCTCAAGTTGGAGATAAAAACCTTGAATTCTTATTGGTGTTCTTATTTGATCTGGTTTTACTTCCTTTTCTTATCGAACTTACTTGGTTATTACCAGTAAAGAGCTAGGATTTAATAGATCTGTAATGTATGTTTATGTATGTATACATGTATATATATAAAATATATTATATATACATATATATGCATATGTATGTATATGTGTGTGAATGTATGTGTATATGCATATATGTATGTATACACATACATACTTATATGTTGGTTATTTAAGATTAATAGTTATAACCATCAGGTGCACAAAGAGAGAAGTGGGTTGAATATTATCAAGATTTTAAAAATAAAGAATATTTTTGTTGATAGTTTATAGTTATTTCCCGTTAAAAGAGGGATGCTCTGCCAGCTAGCCATCAGATATCAAATAGTTAACATCCACTTTTTGGAGACAGAATTACCTAAATGTGAGTGCAGAGTTGGGTTTAAATGTGGTCCTCTAAGGCCTATCGATAAAGGAAATGCAAAACAACATTGATTCCACTGCAGCCAAAGTGCCCGGGCTTCGATCTATGACCATATTGACCCCATTCCCAGAACAAAATGTAACAAAATTCACACCACAACAGCATCGAATGTCTTCAGTTATGCTGTCTGCGATCGCCAGAGAGAAGCTGACTTTCAGGAGTGTCAATACATTCCTTTTGTCGAAAAGACTACATTTCCTGTCAAAACAGTGTGGAGGAAAATAGTATGAGTAGATTTGATAATCAACCTTTACTTTTTCTTAGCTAACAATGTCAAACATATCCACAACATAGTTACATTAAGATTTTAATAGTATCTGATGGGGAAAAGAGACATGATGCTGAAAGCTATGATATTCCTAAAATAAAACTTTATATTCCACATTTATATTTAATAATGCAGATATACTGCTATTATGAGGAGAGTGGTAAAATAGCAAACAGGTTATAATTTTATTATTCTACCCTATGATAATTTGTTTCTGTGGGTGTTTCTGCATTTTTTGGTTTGTTTGTTTGTCTGTCTGTCTGTCTGTTTGCTTGTTTGAGGAAAGGTCTCACTCTAGCCCAGGCTAGCCTGGAATTCACTATGTCGTCTCAGGCTGGCCTTGAACTCACAGCGATCCTCCTACCTCTGCCTCATGAGTGCTGGGACTAAAGGCCTCATGATAGTTTCTTAACATCTCTGAATCCTGATTTACTCTTCTGTTAAAGGAGGACAATAATAACCATGTGATAAGAATTTTTAATAGATAAATCAAACTGTGCTGAAAGAGTTTCAGTGCATGGGAATACATGTGTTAAATGCCTGTTAACAAGTCAAGATAAAAATGAAAATACTATTTTTTTATTTTAAATATATATTTATTGTCCATAATGAGTTACATTATTTAGTGGACAAACAATGCGTTGTTATCTTGAATTCCCCAATTCCCCCCCTCCCCATCCCTGATTAGTTGTATATCCTCCTCTGTGGGCTGTCTGTATTAGTCCTTGTGGCAAGGGATCCTGGATATCCTAGTACTCAGCCCGGTTCTCCTGGCCCAAGTGTCGAAACCAAGGATTTTCGACACAAGGACCCCTAAGCTCGCAACATGAAAATACTATTTTTGAAAGCGCCCTAAGTATAGAAGTCTGAGTATAAAGGAAGTGAAATGAGTCTTGGAAGAGCAGATAGAGAGCAGTGTAAACGAGAACAGGAGGGAGGAGAGCCATGGTCCAAGCCCACTATATGCAGACATGGAAATGCCACAGTGACACCAATTAATATGAAGAATCAGTCATGAGTTGATGGTTATGATGGGAAGGTAATCACTGTCTTAGAAAGGAGCTTCCTGTTGCCTCCTCCAGACTCTCACCAAGACCAACACTGTGCCCTTCCCTTGGCCCTCTTCTCTAATGGAGACACACACCATTTTTGTCTGTTCACCAGAATGGAAGCTGTCACTCTCCTTTTACTAGCCTTCCACTGGGGAAAATGGAAGGCGACATCATAACAAGAGATCATGTCAAGAGATCCAATGCACCAAAGGAAAGATGGAACATAATACTGGAATTTCTAAAAGCTATATATAAGAGGCTGGGGAGATGGTTTAGCAGTTAAAGGAACTTGCTTCCAAGCCCGCCATCCAAAGTGTCATTCCCCTGCACTCACACTCAGTCAGACACAAAGCGGCACACGCATCTGGAGTCCCAATGAGCCTACATCAATGGGAGCTGGAGCCAGGATAATCCCAATCTCTCAGCAGCAGAGGCAAGAAAAGCCCATCTCAAAAGAAGATGAATGGAGCCCAAGATTGACCTTTGACCTCAATTATGACACATGTGCACTAACATACACTCATCATGCACATACATACTATACACACATCATTATACATGCACATATTTTAACATACAAATAAATAATAAAAATTTAAATTAAGAATAATTCAATAATTGGGGGTAGCATGATCTATTTGATCTGCTCTAAGAAATGCTGAAAAAGTAAAATTCCAAAAAAATCAGAGAATTAATACATCACTTTACAGAGCATGCGATCACATTGTGACTTTAAGGCAGTTTGGTAACCAAGGTTGTCCCTGAAAAACTTGAGGTGGGTGAGAAGATTACATTGCTACTCCCCACACAACACAGCTCTGTCAATATAAATCACTGTAGGCCTGATTCTTTTACACACTCAGGCATTTATTACATAGCCATTCACTCATAGGTAATCCTCAAAATACTTCATGTCGTCTGATCTATGAATTCAGTGCCTGTTGTGGTCAGCTTTCTTGTTGCTGTGCAGATAGAACCCAAGCAAAGGCGGCTTATGGAGGAATGGGTTTATTTGGCTTATGGACTCGAGGGGAGACTCCATTCTGGCAGGGAAAACAATGGCATGAGCAGAGGGCTGGACATCACCTCTGCCACAGCACTGCAAACAGTGGCAGGAAGGTGTGCCAAACACTGGCAAGGGGAAGCTGGCTTATAACCCCCAGAAGCCCACCCCCAACAACACAGCTCTAATGAGGTTCTAATTCCAAATTGCCATCAGCTGAGGATCGATCTATCAGAACACATTCATTTGTTTGTGGGGGACACCTGTATCAAACCATGACAGTGCCCTTTTAGAAAATTCTGTGACATGGCCATATTCTATAAACAGATTTCTATCACCTTACATTTGGTACCAGGCAGACACGAACCCTCTTTTTTTTTTT